>CAWUFW010024469.1:0-60147 GCA_963921515.1 Calotriton arnoldi | reverse complement strand
GATGGCGGGCGGAAGCACCACCGCCGTGCTGGCGGATGCAAAAACCACCAGTTACCGCCGGCACGCAGCAGTCCACACGCCCGCCCAATTACGATGCGAAAAGTAGGCCAAACACCGCCGGCAAGCCAGCAACACCGTCCGCCATCAAAGTGCGCCCGTACATGTAGCGGCGCAGCCCAACTGACACACACCGTCCGACGAAACACGTCCCGCCCGGCGCATAAATTACGATGCCGCAAACAAACGGCTCCCACGGCCAAGAGATACCGTACGACAAACCGAAGCGGTAACACGGATGCCGAGCACGGACAACGAAGAAGCGGCTCCCCGAGCATGAATCCAGCACTGCAGGCACTCCCCATGCTTCTGCTGATGCACCACCAAGGACGCAACGTACCGCGGAGACGCAGGTAGGCACACACACAACAAGTGCACGCAAACAGCGCACACAGTGCAAGGGCGGAAAAGCGGACAACCCCCACCACCGCGTGTACACTACACATCCACCATCGCATCCACATATGACACACAGGCCAAATCGTAACATCGCAGAACACATGTGTACACACCACCTGGGACTAGGAACCAACCACCCCGTCACGGCCCCAAAGCGCCGATGACGCCGCCACACATGCGCACAACGCAGAGGCCAACCGCAGCGCCATGCATGCGTCGCACACAGACACAGGGACACAACCAAGCAGCACACACATCAGCCCCACCCCGAACGCACATGACACGTGACAGGCCGGCCACAGACATGTCCCCAACGCCCAATTCACGGACAACACCCAACGCCACACAACCGATGCACACATGTCAGTGAAGACACGCAACAGCAGGACACACCCCAGTGTAACAAACATGGCGTAGCACACAGCGGCGGCAACACCAACTAGGAGAAGCAGGGCCCCTTCGGGAAGAGGAACGCCAGTACCACACAGAAACACCCATACCACCCTGCACATATGAACAAGACATATAAACGGAACACCAAAGAGCCCGGGGACCGACAACAGGTGGCCCAAGAATAACATTCACACACAAGGCCCAACGCAGAGCGGAAAGGCAGCCTGCCGCCCACACAAGGGAGAGCAGACAGCACTGAATGACCTTCCATTCCAACTCCGAAACCACAGCCCTACGACAGAAGCCGGTGAATACAGCCATTGTCCAAGAATAGACCAACACAGGCATGCCGAGGAGACTGACCACAGGGCAGATAGCGCATATCACAGAAGCACACAACGGACGGGGAAGAAAGAAGAAAACACTCCCCCATGTCGGCCACATGCAAGTTAATTGGAAGGAGTCACACAGCACTGACCTTGAACTGTCTGAGAAGCATGTGGGAAGAGGGCCCGTGTCCTCCAAACAAGCCAACAGAACACAAGTCCTGTCTCCCTACGACTACACAGAGCTCACAGCAACCCCGGAGCGTGCACATTGCAGACTGCACACACAGCCGGAGCACGCCACCTCAACGAACCGCTGCGAAATGGCAACCGCAACACACCTACCCAACTACGCCGAACAGCTCAAGCTGTACAAAACCAACCTGTGCCATACATTGGGATGCGATCTCCTGTCCCTGCTGAACGTAAGTTACCGACTGACTTACCGCATCACATTGTTCAGCTGCGTCATGCCCGTCTTCTACTGTCGGAGGTGTCCCTACCAGCATCCCGTCGAGATATGCCTCTCCAACCCGGCATGTCTGAAGGCGGACCTGCTACCACTACTCCTCCCTCTGGACGCACACGACAGGGCCTGCTCTGCCTATGGGGGCATGGCGTATGTGGCCAACATCGCACCCGCACTGAAATGGGACCACTGTGCCTCCACACGACGGATCATCGAGAACAGCTACATCGAATGTCACCCAGCATGCCCCATCATGGTCCTCCAAGGGACAACTTACGAACAACACCTTGACAGCCACCATCCGCTACATTGGCTGGCAAACATGTACACCACCAATGACATGGAAGCCCTGCTGGACGGCATCGCATACCTGACAACCTGTAAATACGTCGGACCACAACGCAGGTTCCCCGAGTGACCTATGATGTCCAACCCCGCACCCATGCTTAGCTTCCGCACGGACTGGCCAGTCACCACCACAACAGCCATACCAAACGACCGGCAACTGTAACCACACCATCAACGACATCGCCATGACATCGGATATGACCGGGACATGCACACTGTTCCCCATCACATCCAGGAACACCGCATGCATCGTGGGAGGCAGTGGCATGGGCTCTGTGTATCGCACCCACATGGACGGAACTGCACGAACAACCAGGACACGACATGGATCCAGCGCACATGGACACACACACCGCTCAGTGGACATGAATAGGTCGCCTGGAGTCTGTGGGTGCTGCACCCTCCCACCCCCGCCCCGGGAATCCCATACCAGGACCTTTGCATGGACGACAAGTGCATACAACAACAACACGACCCCAGTGACTGTGACATGTCCAGTAACCACCACAGTGCAACAACAAGTGGCACGCCGCTGCATGCACGCAAGCACATGCCCTGATGTCAACTCACATGCACGCGTGCATGAGGAACAACCACAGCAAACCTGTCACATGGAACTGAGATGGACTGTGCCCATGATGCCAAGCGGTCTGGTAGGCTACATGTATACCGTCTGTGTCAAAGTCCGCAGCTCCGCAGCTATACGTAAATGTACATTAGCACAGCCTTGGCCAAGCAGATGTCACTCTGAAGCCCACATCCCACATGCAACAGCCAATCACATGTAACCCCACACCCTATCCCATTTGCAATCATGCTCAGTATATCCTCAACATGTATTCCGCTGCCAGTAGTGTCCACTATACTGCATCACAGAGGACAGAAGACTCAATATAATGTTTGAAACCAAAACTGTCTCCGCTGACTCATTTCACAAGTACGAATGAGAGAGGATGAGAGTATGTGAAGTACACGGCAGTCGTGACATGACCATGTAGTCCACTGGTATTGGATGTCAACGCAAATGAGTAGCACTACTGTGGAAGACACACATGTGTCGTGTGAAGTCGTATGGACGCAGTGCTCAGGTGGGTGGGTGCGACGGGTAGATGCGCACATGCCAAGTTGGAGCACGCCGTGTTGGGAGGGGTCATGAACAGTACACCACCGCTTCCCTGGGCATTGTGAGAGGACACCTGTCGGGGGAGTGAACACGTGTGTGCACAGCAGCCGGGCACACGTACAAAGCGGTACCAGGCGCACCTCAGCCCACCCTCTGTGGACAAGCTGGATCCTGTTGTGCGCCCGCCATGCCCCTTGACAAGGCACACACAGCCCCAGTCGACCAGGTGTAACCCCAACATAGGCAATCCGCACAGGCGATACAGGGCACGGGATGGCAGTGGAGCATGGTGTGTGAGAGGTCTCCTCGCGCTCCTCCTGGTCATATCACGCAGGCAATAGAACCTCAACGTCTAGCATGGCACAAGTCACATGGAAGTGTAGGGGGACGCACCACAGCACGAGCAGCACTGACGTCACGGGAGGTGGCTCGCACCATCCCATCCATTGCCCATCATACCAACCACGCCACATGCCATTGCGACTAAGTGCAAGCGCGTGCGCCACCACCCCCGAGCCCTCCCCAGAGAGGCCAAAGAGTGAATGTGTGGGCCATCAGCCACAGACGGACGCGGCCTGGCCGCAAGGGCAGCCACAGCCACTGGGTGTCGCAGGTGGCGGATCCGGAAGGCGAAGACTGTGATGCATAGTCCATGCAGGCCGGGTCTCCATTTGGGGCACCACGCAGGTGGACGGCGTCCCGCAACACATCATACCCTGAGACAGCCCACTCGTGCAACTGGACCCACACATACACTCCTTGCCCTCTCTGGTGCGAGCTTGGGGCTGCCTGTGCAAGCGCTAGCCTCGCAGGTGAGCATGCATATTGGGGGAGCGAGGGGAGGACATGAGGGCTGGGGCGAAGATGACTGTATCACTGTCAGTTAGTACAAGGGATGACCCAGATGTGGAAAGGAAGAGACGTGTCCCGTGTGTACTGCAACTAGTCGCCAATCCAACTACCCCCCATGTCCGGAATGTAAGCCCGCACCTAGGCCCGCCCATCCGCCACATCGAACATACCACCAGCACGACAACCTTCCCATTCGAAACACTGCCTGGGGGTGGCGACCAGTGTACAATCATGTGTAGCCTACCCACGCGTACATGTGGGCCCTCCATGATCCATGTCACCTGCGGCAAAGTCATGACATGCGCAATGAGGGAAGTGAGGAGAGCTGCCCGCCCCACGCACAGAAGGTGCATCAGCTCCACAGACCCAGCAGCGAGTCCAGCAGGGGTCACATGTGCAGGGGCAGCTGTGCCTGGTGTGAAGGCACATGCATATAGACAGCACATCGACCAATGTGTAGTCTGCCCACATCTACAGTCCATCATCATGCGGACATAGGAATTGAACACAGGGCAACACATCTTAGCGGGTGCACCCACCGTGACCAACAATGCGCAATCATCGACGTACCCGCCCTGTGCATGGCCCCCACCCAACGGAGGCACATCCAGTGCCACCATCCCACACACACAAGCCTTCCACGGAACATGCTGTGTCCAATGGTCAGTACAGAGTCAGCGCCCATCTGGTGGATCCTGAACAGGAGACACATGCACACACATGCCAGCTCCCACTATGTACGACTGCCACCTGGCACGTGCAATGTAACCTCTCACCTGTGACGTGTGACTGCAAGCACACAGCCGTCTTGGCATGGGGCTGTCAATGTGGACACCTGTCAATGTTTCGGGAGGTGTGATCCGTACAGTGCTGTACATAGGGTGCAGTGCTGACACCTACTACTGTCTCATATCCCCTCGTGCCACAGGTCCCACTTGTTTTGGCCGCTCAGCCTGTGCCCACATCGTCGTCGTCGTGTGCCATACTCATCCAGCCGCGGAAGCAGTTCCATGCTCAGCAGACATTCATGTTGCCGTGGCGTTGCCGCTTGGACGGATATGCAGTCAGTCCCCATCAGCACGCCCGCAAGTCATTGGGGCCTAGATCCCCATGTGCATGCACATGGCAGTGGTTTGTATCACTAGCCATTGCCATTGTTGGGAGACCTGTGTAAGTGTATTGTGGCCGTGCCGTCCCAGCTTGACAGCTGGGCTGTGGCTCATGTGCTTGCTCAGTCATGTCAGTGATGTGTATGCGAAATTGCTATGTGTCGTGTTGCATTGACATGTGTCCTCTGCCATTGTCCCTAGGCGGAGACCGAACATTGACCGCCCATACCAATTGCTGGCGGACATGGACGATACAGAGGTTATTAGGAAGTTTCGGCTGGACAGGCCAACCCTGCATCGACTGTGTGCCATGTTAGAACCCCATCTCCGTCCCCGCAGGGTGTATCCGACTGCTGTCACCCCCACGGCTAAGGTGATGGCCGCCATGCATTTCTTCGCCACTGGGTCATTCCAGCACACAGTGGGCAGTGGAGGAGGGATGTCCCAGCCCATGTTCAGCAAGGTGCTGAGGGATGTACTGGCAGCCATGATGCTGTACCGGAACAGGTACATCCGCTTCCCCAGGGCTCGTGAATTGGCGGCAGTGAAGGGTGCATTCTATGCCCTTGGCAGAATCCCACACGTCGTTGGAGCCATTGACTGCACACATGTCGGCCTTGTTCCACCACAGGCCACTGAGCACCTGTACCGCAACAGGAAGCACACGCACTCCCTGAATGTGCAAGTGGTGTGCCTTGCGGACATGGTGATCACCCACGTGTGTGCAAAGTTCCCAGGCTCGGCCCATGACGCACACATAATGCGCAACAGCATCTTGCCACGACTGATGTCCAATATGCAACAGGATCGTGCCTGTATTGTCGGTGAGTATGTGGAGTGGTGTAGCGTGCTGGCTGTGCGATGCTGTCCCCTGTCCAGTTGGATTAGCAACGGTTCTCTGTGTCCCTCACACCCAGGTGACTCTGCGTATCCGAATGGGGCATGGCTGCTCAGTCCATTGAGGAATCCTCGCACCCCAGCAGACGATCGCTACAATGAGGCACATGGGAGGACCAGACGTGTGGTCGAGCGTACCTTTGGCCTCCTCAAGTCCAGGTTCAGGTGCCTGGACCGCACCGGGGTGCGCTGGCGTACTCCCCACAGAAGGTGTGCCGGATAGTGGTGGCGTGCTGCATGCTGCACAATCTGGCCATTCGGAAGCAGATCCCCCTCATCGTGGATGACGGAGATCAACCAGGGCCCCAGCCCGCAGACCAGGACAGCTCGAGTGAGGAGGACAGCGGAGAGGAGGAAGCTGGTAATGTGCGGCAGCAGCTCATCGCCCGCTACTTCACTTGACGGTGAGTGTCCATGTACGACGGCTGATGTGGCTGTATCTGTGCAGGTGTGTGTGTGCTGTGTCAGGGTGGCCGTTTGTTCACTGCGTGCTGTGTGTCAACGCTCCATGGCCAGGGTAGTATGCCACTGTTGGTGGCTGTGGCATTGTGCCCTATTGCTCTGTGCGATGTGTGTACATTGCTTGTAGTTGTTGACATGTACTGTGTGATGGGTGTGTGACACACTCATTGAATGTGCTCCTGTTCTGTCTCCCACCCCTAGGTCCCTACAGGCCCTCCGGATTCAAATGCCATGCCACGCATCAGGTGCCTTTCCGCCCAAGGTGGCCGTTGTATTCCGTACAAATAAGACACAGGGCACAAACAGCAGTTAGTGAAAAAGGTGCATTTATTACAAACTGTGACATGTGATTGTGTGTAAGGTGATGACAAAAGTGGTGCGTGCAGTGACAATGAGCTGTCGGTCATGGCTGCGTGATGATCAGGGTGTACCCACTGGTTCTATGTCCATAGTCCAACACACACATGCCATCCAGATGGCTGTGTGGAGTGGGATCGTAGTCCAAGTCAATGCAGTGGCTGGTCAAGGAAGGCTGGCGGAAGGCTGGCTGGCTGCCTCACTTGCGTTTGGAGCATGCGAAGTCCTCCCGGGAGATCTGTTTCCACTCCGGACGGCCCCTTCCACGTTTGCGAGGGGGTGCCTGCTTGCGACATGCTGGTGGTTGAGGTGTGATCACTGGCTGTGGACACAGGGGAACTGGACACTGCTGCTCCACCCTGCGCCCCGGCAGGTGGTGGCGGAGGGGGAGCTGCTGTCCCTGGCTGTGACCTCACCGCCACCACCAGCTGTCCCATGAGGTCCACGATTTGGCCCATACGGGCGTCCATGGACCTCAGCACCCCCAGCACCTCACGCGTGTCTGAAGCAGACCGGACCCATTGTCCTTGGGCCTCTTCATAGGCCCCAAGGACTCTGGCCATGTGAGGCAGGGCATGGCTCCCAGGGGAGGCTGGCGTTTCCCTGACCCTGCTCCTCCTACCAGTCCTGCTGCCACCGGCCCTGCCCACTAGCCACATTGCTCACCACGGTCCTCGCTGTGGCTCCCAGGGTGGATCCAGTCGTCCGGGCCACCACCTGCGCTGGGGCTGGTGCCAGCGAAGACGTGGCGGTGGTGGCGGCGGTGGTGGTCGGTGCGGCGATGGTGGCGGTTGCGGCAGTGGTAGTGGCCACAATGACCGTGGGTGTGGCCGCAACGACAGTGGCAGCAGGGGGCTGGGAATGTTCAGCAGCCCTGGATGATGGGTTGGTGGGTAGGAGGGATCCTGGGGAGCGGCTGGGCCCTGCCACACCAGATGGGCCTGCTTGGTTGTCCGTGTCCGAAGAGGAGGACAGATCCTCCAGATCCGTGTGTCCTCGTTGGGGGCTTGTAGGCTGGCTGTGCTGGCTGCTGGCTCCATCCCCAGCATCCAGCAGTTCGTCACCTGTGGAGAGAATGAGATTTGTTATTGTGTTGCACCTGGCGAAGTATGTATTTGTCGTCTGACATTGACAGTTCGTGCAATCTCGTACATGGGTTTCCCGGAGGCGTGTGTGTGGCTGCAGCATCTGTAGTTGTGTGTGCTTGGCAATGGGACTGTGTGCTGTGCACATGTGGCATGGGACGGATTGGCCATGCCGATGGGTGTGTTGCTGTGCCCCTACTTATTGTGACTCTGGTGTATGCGGGCTCCTGGCCCATCCTGGGTCTGGTTTGTACTTTGCTTTTGGTGTTCAGATGGAACGCTTAGGAACGCATATGGCAACATGGGGGCCATGCCCCAGATTCGCATTTGGGAGGGGATATGCTTTTGGGGTTCAAATGGAACGCTTAGGAACGCATATGGCAACATGGGGGCTATGCCCCAGATTCGCATTTGGGAGGGGATATGCTTTTGGGGTTCAAATGGAACGCTTAGGAACGCATATGGCAACATGGGGGCCATGCCCCAGATTCGCATTTGGGAGGGGATATGCTTTTGGGGTTCAAATGGAACGCTTAGGTACGCATATGGCAACATGGGGGCCATGCCCCAGATTCGCATTTGGGAGGGGATATGCTTTTGGGGTTCAAATGGAACGCTTAGGAACGCATATGGCAACATGGGGGCCATGCCCCAGATTCGCATTTGGGAGGGGATATGCTTTTGGGGTACATGCTGTGAGCCATGGGTGCCGAACGTGACATGTGTTGTGGCAGCATGACAGTGCATGGTTTGAGGTGTGTGCATGCTTGACATGGCCTGCATATTTGCTGTCTGTTGTGATTACTGGACATGGCATTGGACGCATCGTTATGAGTGAGTGATAGTTGTGTGCCAGCCAACGTATTGCAGTTGTCCCATCTCCTTGGTGTGCGTGCTGCCCTGTGCCATGTGCATCACTGCAGTGCTCGGGGGTGTGGCCCATGTTGTGTGTTGTTGCTCACAGTGTGTCGTGCGCTTAATTGACTTCTGGCACATGGTTGGTCATGGGCATGTGTCTTAGCGTGACTGCTGTATGTGTGGCAGCTGTGCGGATGACATGCCTTTCATGAGACTGGGGCTGACGGATGGGATGGATGGTATGTTGTATGTGCATGGTGTGTCTGTGAGTTTGATGGGTTCAGTGGTGTTCGTGTGCATTTATGTTGTTCCGCTCTGTTGCGTCTAGTGTTGTTTGTCTTACATATGCGTAGTTGTGGGGTGTGTTGTTGACAGGCAGTAGGGGCTACATGGACAGGACTTCAATGGTGTTTCGGTTGTGTGTGATGAGTTGCACAGTGGCTGCCGTGTGGGACTATATTCAGTGTGGCTTGTGCATGCAGACGTGGCTCCTTGGGTGTTGCTATGTCTGTGATGGGTCATGTGGGGTGTGAGTCTGTTGTTCATGTCCGTGTGCACATTGTTCACTTGTTCGTGACGGTGGGCGGTGCTGCGTGTTCGTCTGCTACGTGACATGTCCCATGTGTTGGTCGTGTTATGGTCCTCATGCCTCCAGTAATCCAGCCCTGTCCAGTTTCCCACCTGCAAGTTGTTCGTGCGTGCACTGTACTGGATGCCACATGGCTCTAAGCGGGGGTGCTCCATGTTGCAGGTCTGTGGGGGTGGGGGGGTGTTGTGGGTCGTGGGGGTGGCTGGACACCCACTGACACCGATTGCTGTGGACCGTGATGTCTGCCTTTCGGCTGTCGTTGTGCACTGCGGTGGCTGACACGTGGCTGTGGGGTGTGGGGGATGCTCCTCCTTGCTGTGCTGTGGGACTGGGGCCTGGTGTGTGTTGTACTTGGGCTGTCCACCGTCCCACCCACTGCACTTTGTGTTCCTGCCACTTACCTGTTACTTGTCGGTTAGTGCAGCTGTGGCGGACACATGGGTGTGGTGGGTGCTCGTTGTGGTGCTTCTGGCATATTTGGGGACCTGTTGGTGGTTACGTGGCTGGCTTAGTGTACACATGTCCCCACGCATCTTACAGTTGTTCGGTTTGGGCTGTGTGTGGTAGTGTCTGTTGCATGTGTGTGTGATGTGTTGTGTATTGTGTGCTGGACATGGGGGTGTTTGTCCCTGGGAGCTGTGGCATGGTGGTAGTGCATGTGAGTACATAGCGGTGTGCTGGTATACATTAGTTTGTACTTACCAGCCTCCACTCCCCTGCTAATCCGGCGAGGATCTCCGGATGTATTACGACTCGCACCTTCTCCTCCCACGCTTTGAAGGTCTTAAAGAGCGCGGGATTCCCTCCGCCAGTGACGGCAGCCAGCTCTCTGTTTTTGCCCTCCTTCTTCTTGACCAGGCTCTTTACGTCATTCCAACGTTTGTTAATCTCGACTCTGTTCCTGGGCAGGGTCCCGACTGCATTGACCTGGTCTACGATCCGGTTCCACATTCTGTTTCTGGTGGCTAGTGGTGTGTGCTGGACCATGTTCCCATAGATTTGTGGGTACACCTTGATGATCTCGTCGACCATGACCGTCAGCTCCATGGGCGTGAACTTGGGCATTCTTTGTGGTGCCATGGTGTTTGTGGTGCTGGTGCGGTGTGTGTTGTGTAATGTGCAGGGGGTTTGTGGTGCTGGTGTTTGGTGGTGGTGGTGGTGGTGGTGGTGGTGGTGGTGGTGGTGTTTGGTGGTGGTGGTGGTGGTGGTGGTGGTTGTGATGTGTGCGTTTCTGTGGTGTGCTGCTGTCCTTGCTGTGTCACTGTGTCCTCTCCTCTCCTCTCTGGTTTGCAATGTAGCAAGGGGTTGTGGTCTGTGGGAGTGCTGCTTTTGTACTCACCTATGTGGGTGTGTCCTCATGGTCTGTTGTTTTCAGGTGTGTTGTGTCTGGGGTTCTGGCCTTTGTATTTTTTGTTTGTCCGGGGGGTGTTTTCGGGATGTGTACTGTGCTTGTGTATTTGTGCGTGCCTTGCTGTGTGGACTTGTTGGCCATGTTGTGTGCTATTGGTTTTGTGTGCGGATGGTTTCTGTGCAGGTACGTGGGCGCCATGGCTTCTGCCGTGTCGATTCTCATCGGCGTTGTTTGCGCTGGCGGGCGGTATATTTGTGGTTTTTCCGCGCTCATGTCGGTGCGATCGTAATTTCACGTGCGGTGTGTCGGCCGTGAGGGCGGGCGGTTTTGTGTTGTCGTGCGTGTTTCCGTCCGTGGCGGGCGGTTTGACTCCGACTCGGACGTTGGCGGGCGGTATTTTGTGTGCTTTTTCCGCCGATGGCGGTTTTCGGTTTGTGTAATCGTAATGGCGTGGTCGGTGTTCAGGCGGTGTGTGCGGGCGGATTTTTGCCGCTTCCATGCCTGGCGGATTTATTTACGCCGGGTATCGTAATGGGCCCCTTAATAATTATTTATATTTTGATTGTTGATTGGTATTAATTAATAAATTAATTGTTAATTAATTATGTTAATTGTATAATTTTTTACGAAATTGTTGGTGGCATTTATAGGGTAATATGGTGGGAGGTAATTTATTTTTAATTAATTAATTCTTTGTTAATTGATGTTAATTAATTAATTACATTTTAATTTTGTCATTTGTGTAATACTTTTGATGTGTGAGTTATGGTGTTTATAGTGGTAAATGGTGGGAAGTAAAAAATTTTAAATGTATTACTTATTTGTTGTTCATTGATATGAATTTATTAATGTAAAATTAGTTATGGAAATTGTGTAAATATTTTTAGGTGTGTGTTATGGTGTTTATTGGGGTAGATGGTGGAAAGTAATTTAGTTTACATTAATTAATCATTACTTGATCATTAATATTTATTTATTCATTGTTGAATATTTTTGGTAATTGTTTATATTTTTTTTGTTTGGGGATTTATGTTGTATAGCTGTAATGTTTGGTTACTACAATAATTTTTAACTTTTTAAAAATGTTTTTTAATTATTGATAATTTTTAAATTGATAATTAATTGTGTTAATTATGGAGGTACACTTTTTTATTTAATTTAGATGTGTGTTGTAAATTGTGGGGTGTTATAGGGTAGGAAAAAAATATTACATTTATGTGATAATTATTTTTTAGATTACAATTAATTTCTATTACAAAATATTTATTTGTTTGATAATTTCTTGTTCAAATTAAAAAAATAATCTTTTTATGTATATTTTATATTTTTTCTACATTATTATATGTTTCTATGTTTTGTAAAAATTTATAATAGATATGTTTTGTTTTTGGGTGTTTTATTATATGTTGTATAGTAGTTGATATTTTGTTTGTTTTTAAATTAGAATTTTCTTAAGTGTGAATAGTAATTTTTACCCCTTTGCTATCCAACACTTTCCCTACTGCTGCATTCACAGGAGTGGGAATAGTAATTTATACCCCTACACTATCCAACACTTTCCCTGCTGTTGTACTCGCTGGAGTGGGAATAGTAATTTTTACCCCTGCGCTATCCAACACTTTCCCTACTGTTGCACTCGCTGGAGTGGGAATAGTAATTTTAACCCCTATGCTATCCAACACTTTCCCTACTGTTGCACTCGCTGGAGTGGGAATAGTAATTTTTACCCCTACGCTATCCAACACTTTCCCTACTGTTGCACTCGCTGGAGTGGGAATAGTAATTTTTACCCCTACGCTATCCAACATTTTCCCTACTGTTGCACTCGCTGGAGTGGGAATAGTACATTTTACCCCTACGCTATCCAACACTTTCCCTACTGTTGCACTCTTTGGAGTGGGAATAGTAATTTTATCCCCTCCGCTATCCAACACTTTCCCTACTGTTGCACTCATTGGAGTGGGAATAGTAAATTATTCCCCTCCGCTATCCAACACTTTCCCTACTGTTGCACTCGCTGGAGTGGGAATAGTAATTTTTACCCCTTTGCTATCCAACACTTTCCCTACTGTTGCAGTCGCTGGAGTGGGAATAGTAATTTTTACCCCTACGCTAGCCAACATTTTCCCTACTGTTGCACTTGCTGGAGTGGGAATGGTAATTTTTTCCCCTACGCTATCCAACACTTTGCCTACTGTTGCACTCTATGGAGTGGGAATAGTAATTTTATCCCCTCCGCTATCCAACACTTTCCCTACTGTTGCACTCATTGGAGTGGGAATAGTAAATAATTCCCCTCCGCTATCCAACACTTTCCCTACTGTTGTACTCGCTGGAGTGGGAATAGTAATTTTTACCCCTACGCTATCCAACACTTTCCCTACTGTTGCACTCGCTGGAGTGGGAATAGTAAATTATTCCCCTCCACTATCCAACACTTTCCCTACTGTTATATCTGGATGCAGGGTTTTTAATAAATCAGGGAGAATGGCGCACAGACAAGTACGCGTGGTGTGAATATGCTACAATGTGTACGGTGCTGCCAGGTCAGGGGAACTACCCTATAACCCCCATTGGTGTATGAGTCAAAGAACCCACCCTGAAATTTGAGAACACAGTCCCGGGCACACGTATTGAGGATATGAATGGAACAAGGAGTCTCGTTTAAGATCAAATTGCTTGGGTCGACACCAGAATAATTGTTGAACGTTTTTTAATGAGGCAACATCAAAAGAAAGCAACCAGCCGACACGTGTTTCGTCTTACGGGAATGATCCCGTGACTCTTCAGGGCTGGGGAGGATACAAAACATGAGGTGAGGGAATTGAAGTGCCACATTGTTGCTATATCTATAAAGGAACACTAAAGGGAGAGGGATGACCCTGAGTGTGTGTAAACCCTACGTACCACGGTGAGAGGGTGACAAGAACAGTGACTTGAGTGTATGTGCCGCTTTCATGATGTAAAAATCATGACCAAATCGCGGAAAAAACAGGGTACACAAATAAAGTGACTCAATATAAAAGTGTCTGCTATCGTGCGGAAAGGTTGCGTGGTGGGTGAGAAGTGTAGGGGGGGAAAAAAGGAGAGACCCATACATACAACAGAATGAAAAAGTACAGAACACACTGAAACATACAAAAAATAATAATAATATAGGGAAGAGCTGGGCGTAAGCCGGGTGAAATGAGAATAGACACTGGAAATGACAAAAACATCATAATGAAAAAGGACTTAACAGGAAACAATAGTTATCAGTTGTGGATGAGACAAAAAGAATGCCAGATTGTAGGATCAGTACGAAAGGGGTTGGTGCAAAACAGAACTATGGATAGAAAAAAATTGCACACGTCATGAATACCTGTATTGACAGTGACGAGTAAAATGCCAGTATGGCTAGGTATAAAGGAATATGGTTCCTAAAGGGAGGAGAGAACAGCGTGAGCACGAAACTGCGTAAGATGATATGACAGCTGTGTTGAAAAGAAGTACACATGGGAGGCAGAGTCATAAACTCAAGAAAACTCACCACAAGGCCAGTAAAAGATAAAATAACTGGTCGGGGGATCCAGGAGGACAGGTCTGGCCCTATGTAGAGACGTGACCTGGAGGTCAAGCAACCTGTGGAGGCGAGCAAGGGCGGGTGCGCCTGGACGTGGGGGAAAGTAAATGGCTGTGAGTAGAAGGAAAGCAGGAATAATGAAGCGCAAGGGTAAGGAGGGGGAGGCTGGAGTAAAAGGACTAGACCTTACCCTGAGTGACAGTACCAGAAGACCATCCAGTGTCCGTATCGAGGGAGAGTAAAGGCGGGTGAGCCATGAGATGGCAGGATAAAAATAAAACTGGAACAAAAAGTGCAAGTTAGGGAGATAAAAAAAGGCTGCTTGACCTCCAGGTCACGTCTGGCCTTGTGGTGAGTTTTCTTGAGTTTATGACTCTGCCTCCCATGTGTACTTCTTTTCAACACAGCTGTCATATCATCTTACGCAGTTTCGTGCTCACGCTGTTCTCTCCTCCCTTTAGGAACCATATTCCTTTATACCTAGCCATACTGGCATTTTACTCGTCACTGTCAATACAGGTATTCATGACGTGTGCAATTTTTTTCTATCCATAGTTCTGTTTTGCACCAACCCCTTTCATACTGATCCTACAATCTGGCATTCTTTTTGTCTCATCCACAACTGATAACTATTGTTTCCTGTTAAGTCCTTTTTCATTATGATGTTTTTGTCATTTCCAGTGTCTATTCTCATTTCACCGGCTTACGCCCAGCTCTTCCCTATGTTATTATTATTTTTGTATGTTTCAGTGTGTTCTGTACTTTTTCATTCTGTTGTATGTATGGGTCTCTCCTCTTTTTCCCCCCTACACTTCACACCCACCACGCAACCTTTCCGCACGATAGCAGACACTTTTATATTGATTCACTTTATTTGTGTACCCTGTTTTTTCCGCGATTTGGTCATGATTTTTACATCATGAAAGCGGCACATACACTCAAGTCACTGTTCTTGTCACCCTCTCACCGTGGTACGTAGGGTTTACACACACTCAGGGTCATCCCTCTCCCTTTAGTGTTCCTTTATAGATATAGCAACAATGTGGCACTTCAATTCCCTCACCTCATGTTTTGTATCCTCCCAGCCCTGAAGAGTCACGGGATCATTCCCGTAAGACGAAACACGTGTCGGCTGGTTGCTTTCTTTGATGTTGCCTCATTAAAAAACTTTCAACAATTACTCTGGTGTCGACCCAAGCAATTTGATCTTAAACGAGACTCCTTGTTCCATTTATATCCTCAATACGTGTGCCCGGGACTGTGTTCTCAACTTTCCCTACTGTTGCACTCGCTGGAGTGGGAATAGTAATTTTTACCCCTACGCTATCCAACACTTTCCCTACTGTTGCACTCGCTGGAGTGGGAATAGTAAATTATTCCCCTCCGCTATCCGACACTTTCCCTACTGTTGCACTTGCTGGAGTGGGAATAGTAATTTTATCCCTACGCTATCCAACACTTTCCCTACTGTTGCACTCGCTGGAGTGGGAATAGTAAATTATTCCCCTCCGCTATCCAACACTTTTCCTACTGTTGCAGTTATTGGAGTGGGAATAGTAAATTATTCCCTCCGCTATCCAACACTTTC
Organism: Calotriton arnoldi; assembly: GCA_963921515.1. Lineage (NCBI taxonomy): Eukaryota > Metazoa > Chordata > Amphibia > Caudata > Salamandridae > Calotriton > Calotriton arnoldi. The sequence goes on along the minus strand of CAWUFW010024469.1, from coordinate 44,322 downwards.
CCTACTGTTGCACTCGCTGGAGTGGGAATAGTAATTTTTCTCCTCCGCTATCCAACACTTTCCCTAGTGTTGCAGTCAATGTAGTGTAAAATGTAGGTTTAAAAAATATTACATATTTTAATATTTTAATTTATAATATAATTTTTTATTTTTTTATTTTTATGTTACAGGTGTATGTATATATATATATTTATTTATACATTTTAATATATTTCTAACATTTTATAATTAATTAAAATTATTATTTATTAATTATTTTTAAGTAAATATATATATTACATTTTAAATATGTATGTTTAATTTATTTTTACATTACATTTATTACTTATAATTGTTAAAATATACAAATAAATCTAAATATTTTTTTTTAAGTTAAATGTATTATTTAATTTATTTTACATTATTTTATACATATAAAAAATCGATATTTTCTACTTCGATATTTTTAACAACGATATTTTTTTTCTCGATATTTTTGTACTTATCATTATGAAGATAGGAGGTCGATATTTTTGACAACGATATTTTTGTCACGATATTTCTGTAGGTCGATATTTCTGTTGTCGATATTCTGTCAGTGATCCGTCCTTTAGGCAGGGCAAATCACTTTTCATACTTTTTAACAAGCCAATCCCCAATAACTGCACCTAATCATTTTCACTTAAATGCAGTACCAGTAGATTCATGCAGCCTCTTCCCTCAAAGTGCTTTTCTAAATATGGAAGTAATTGCCTCAAGCCTGAAGACGCACTTTAATAAAATTGAGAAAATAATACAGTTATAATAAATGTGGAGAATTAACTTGTAGGCTTTAATCCTCTCGCTCACCGAGGCCCCCTGTAACGCCAAAACTAACTTCTGCAACCCCATGACCAATGTAGGCAAATGGATGAGAGACAACTACCTCCAACTCAACTCCGCTAAAACTAAAGAACTGGTATTCAGGAAGAACAACTCCACATTGGACCATAGCTAGTGACCTGCAGAACTCATACCTACACCCATACCGACCGACCATGCACGCAACTTTGGCATCATCCTCAACAGCCAACTGACCATGAAACAACAAGTCAACGCAGTCACCTCCTTCTGCTTCCCCACACTTTGCATGCTCTGCAGAATCTTCAGATGGATCCCAAGCATAACCAGAGAGAACATCACTCAGGCCCTCGTCACCAGCCCCCTCAACTATGGCAATGCCATCTACGCTGGCATCTCCACCCAGCTCCTTAGAAGACTCCAGACCATACAGAACACTGCAGCCAAACTCATCCTGGACCTCCCAAACAAACCCACATCACCTCCCACATGACAGACCTCCACTTGCTCCCCATCCTGAAGAGATGCCAGTTCAAGATCCTCATTCACGCCTACAAAGCCCTCCATGACCTAGGACCTGCTTACATCAACCATCGACTGAACTTCCACCAACACTCTAGACACCTGCGCTCCTCTTCATTCGCCCTCGCACACCCACCCCACATCCGTCGCAGCGGTAGCCGCTGTTTCTCCAAAATCGCTGCCAAGACCTGTAACAACCTTCCCCTCCAGCTCCGTACAGCCTCCTCGCTGGCAGACTTCAGAAAAAGACTCAATACCTGGCTCTTTGACGGAGACACAGCAACCAGATACCCCTAGGGGTGATAGTGTTGCGCTTTACAAATGCTGTTGATTGATTGATTGATTGATTGATAATTTGGAATGCACTCCCTCTGAACTTAATACTAACCACATCTGAACTAGCTTTTAGGAAATTGCTAAAAACCTTTCTGTTCTAGTTTACATATTGGTCTGAGGATATCCAGTTGTTGCAGCGCTGGGAAGCCTTTTATGGTAGCCATGTGCTTTAGAAATCCATGTGAATAGAATAGAATAGAATAATGAAAATAAATTGCATTTAAATGCAACAATTGCACTAGGTAACTAAATTAACTCGTACTAGGCCTCAAATGGCAGAAGCACCATTGCTTAACAAGCTGATTGACTAGAAATGCTTAGATACGCATAAAACGTTTATTTCTTGACCTTTCCGTGATCATGTTTTTTAAATAAATAATAGTTGCATAATGTTCTCTTTCAACTCTGCAAAATGTTTCTACTTCCACAAAGAAGACTGTTAACATATGACTAGAAATTTGTCATTTAGTGAAGTAATGAAAAATCCTCATATGAAATGCAGCATTTAAAACTGAACTTGACCTCTTCTAACATACTTGTTTATTTCCAAAGAATGGTGTTGTGCAAAAATGTTTTCTTTTCATCATCAAGATACTTTATTCGGTTGTCAAAAACCATCAAAGTAGTACAAAGGTAAAACACATATGCATAAATCACATCATTAAAACAGTATGTAAAACTTTTACACAGATTGTGTAATAAAATCACATCATTAAACAATGTATAAAACTTTATCCACAAGATTGTGTAATAAAATAAAATCATTAGTGCCATCAAGTAGTGCAAAGTAAGAGACACAAATGCATGAATCACATCATTGAATCAATGTATAAAATATCATAACGAAGAATTGTGCAAGGGAATCACATCTTTATTCGTAGCAGATAGAGGGACTGGATACAAGACTCTGATGAGCGACACACAGTAAATTAAAACAACATAAAATCAGAAGGATATACAACTTAAGAATGTGCAAAAATACAAAGAAAAACTAGAGATTGTCTGGCTATAATCCCAGCGGAACCATTGCAAAACTTCTTCTATCAGACCAATGTAATGTGTGGGTAATGGATATTCCAATCAGTCCCATCATTCAGGGGCATCCATGGAGAAAAACCCTTGTCATTTAATCCAAACGTTTGTCAAAAACCTGCTAATCGCAAACACAAATGGGATGAAGTATCACTCTTCATAATTATAAGAGCTGTTGAAAAGTGAGTTGCCCCCATATTGAAACATAACGAACGCAACCACTTCCTTCTGTACCCTAAGGGGCTGATTAGGATGGCGAGCCGACTTTAGCCCACCCGCCATCCCAGTGGAAACGGGACCGGCTGCCAGACATGCGGCGGTCCCGCAGCCCTGATTAGGATGCGACCGCCACCCTGGCGACCGCATTCTGCATATTTTACATTGCGACGGGTGCTGCTTACAGCAGCACCCGCCGCAATGCCAAATGAGCATGATGTGCATTCCCATGCACAATGTGGCAGGCACTGCGCAGTGCCTGCCACCTTGTACATGGAACTCAAGTGCACCCTCCACCCCCCCTGGGGGCCTGCAACGGGCCCCCAAAGCACATCTCCGCCAGCCTTTCCATGACGGCATCGCCGCCATGGAAAGGCCTTTTGTGACACATATCCTAATATGGTTTCAAGGAAGCAAAGTCATAGATCCTACGCATGCCCAAGTAAAAAAAAGAGTGTTTCCTTTTCATTATATAGATGTTTTAGCTTTTACATAGATCATTGTTAGATTTGAATAAACGTGCCACATTAGAAGGTTAGAGATTCACTGTAATACGTGGAAAAGTAGACCTGAATGGGAAGAAGATTAATTTGAAACTTAGAAATTATACAACGTACTTGCAAACTTAGAGATTACGGTCTGTGGACTATTGCATCCCTGTGAGAAGATAGGGAGTGAACGCATTCCCATGAGAGCATCGAAAGCTGATTGGACGAGAGAAGGAGAAGAAGAATCATGAAGATTGCAACAAAATCTTTTATTGTTTACAATAGTGAGTCTTCCTAGAGTAGGTTAAAGCTTCTACTGCTCATCTGTTTACCCCATTGCCATTTGCAGTTGGTATGGCAGCTGGTGATCATATTCATATCCCCATATCCTTATTTTACGCTGTTTTGAGACTCTACAGAGTTTTTTGAATCTCATCCTCCTGTTTCAACACCCTCCGCATGCTCCACAAGATCTACAGATGGATCCCCATCGAAACAAGAAGAACGGTGACCCAGGCCCTCGTCAGCAGCAGACTGGACTACGGAAACGTCCTCTACGCAGGAGCCTCAGCTAAACTCCTGAAACGACTACAACGCATACAGAACGCCTCTGCACGGCTGATCTTTGACATCCCTCGCCACATCACACCCCACCTGAGAAACCTGCACTGGCTCCCCATCAACAAGAGGATCACCTTCAAGCTCCTCACCCACGCACACAAGCCACTCCACAACACCGGACCAACATACCTCAACAGGCGACTCACCTTCTACACCCCGAACCGCCATCTCCGCTCCGCTGACCTCACACTCGCAACCATCCCCCGCATCCGAAGAGCAACCACCGGCGGCAGATCGTTCTCCCACCTCGCCGCGAAGACCTGGAACACCCTGCCCACCCACCTGCGGCAGACCCAGGACCTACTTACCTTCAGGAGGCTACTCAAGACCTGGCTGTTCGAGCAGTAGCAGCAACCCCCCTCAGCGCCTTGAGACCCTCACGGGTAAGTAGTGCACTTTATAAATGCCCTGATTGATTGATTGATTGAAGTTCTGTTTTGAATTATTGATTTATTAAACTGATTTAGAAGCTTAATGATTAAACTCTCACTCTCTTGAGCTTGAACTCTTTATTGATTCTCACTGACACCTATTAGATTAGAAATTGTGATTATAATTTTGGGATGTGCAGCTCCTGATCTTCTCTAAAACAACGGCAAAGGTCCACCAACTAGTGACGGCAGTAATTAGTCCGGATGATGGTAAACCAAGTTTCAATTTAAACTGATTCTGGCTCCAGCAAACTTGGTAACAGAGGAAGGGTTTATTTTATGAGAAAAAGAGCTGTAAATTAGTTACCCAAGTTAGAGTTATGCCTGAGTCTAAAGCCTAAAGCCCAGAACTTGAAGACTGATGAGGTGTGGTTTCAAAGGCAAGGTGCGGTTTCAAAGTCAGTTGCTGTATAGAAGTTGTGAGCATCAATAGGGTTAGGCGTTGTGAATTGTGATTATTGTTGTGTTTTATTTGTGAGGTATTTAAGTATGTATGTTGAATGAACTGGTGATGCTTAAGCATTTATTGTGAAGAAGTTGAAGAGGTTATCAAACACTGATGTAGTCTAAGATCCCGGGATATTTAGATAAGTGTAGAAAACACTAGATAGTTTTTCTTGTTTGCTAAAGATTTGTGGTGTAGATCGTGAGGTACCAATGATTACACAACTGAGATACCGAATTGAGGTGAAAGTACTAATATTGACTGGTGTTGGCAGAACATTATTGCGCCATGGGTGAAGCTACATTACTACAGGTAATTTCCCGCTAGTCGAGATTTCTTACTATTGTGTGAAAACTCTTTTTGTGTGAAAAAGCCAGAAGGTGTCAAAACATTAATATTGCGATTGTTGAATTGCCATTGGTGTCTTTTGTGGAACAGACAAAGATTGTTTATTTACGTATGTTTGGAGTTGTAAAATTGTGTGCATGAGAAAAATTGTAAAGGAGGGTGACCCACTGCAAGGAGAGAGATCATATGTCATATTGTACTGCGCTCAATTTGGTTGGTTGGTGTACAGTCGCGCTGCAATTGGTTGATGACGACATAGAGTGGTGCACTGCTGTAGGTCAATTGTTGTGTAAATGCTGCATTGAGATTGGTTAACGAGTCTTCAAATATTAAAGCTCTAACATAATTGGAAAAAAGAGATCTGATGTTTACAGAATAGAATCAAAACATTGAATTTGAATTTATTTACTGACACATTGGTTGTTAAACTTTGCAAAAATGAAATGCTTTAAAGGATTTAGGAGTCGTATGAGAGGTGAAGTAACAATTCCAGTATGAGAAGGTAAAAAGGCGCCTCCTGAGGGTACACCAGAACATTATATGACAACGAATACAGGGTTGCATACATGAGTGTGGCTTTTTCAATGGTGCAAGATCACTAAAAATGAGGGTCATTTGAGTTTTCTAAAGTATGGTACATTTGAACCGAGAGTCATTGAGAGGTAAAGAGAAAAGCTAGGTGATATGAAGCCACCACATAGACCCACATAGTATGATGCATTAAATATTTGGGAGAAAGCAGCACATACTAAGGAGAAAGAGAAATATCAAAATAGAAGTAAGAAAACTGTGCGAATTATGCATACGCTAGCTGGGATGAGGAACAGCAGAGGTGCCCGGCCCGCGGTAGCGGAGCACGCCTACCGCGATTTTCAAATGTGTATTCCACTAGCGCGATTGCGGTTCCCATTGGCTGAATGGGCAGGGGCATTGGTGGTGTCACACCGCGGGGCCCAGGCGGTCGCTACCGCAATCCTGCATCTTTCAATTGTATCCAATGTCCGGCCCGCGGTAGCGGAGCACGCCTACCGCGGTTTTCAAATGTGTATTCCACTAGCGCAATTGCGGTTCCCATTGGCTGAATGGGCAGGGGCATTGGCGGTGTCGCACCGCGGGGCCCAGGCGGTCGCTACCGCGATTTTTCCATTTTTCTATTGGTGCCAAAGACCGTGATTGAGGTGGCGGTGCACGCTTAGGGCACCTATGGACACATCATGCTGTAGCAATGGCAATGGCCAGTTCTCATCATTGAACACTCCACACTTACAATGAATCATGCCACCAGATAGTTAAATTGAATGCTAGTGTGACATTTAACTCACTGATGTCTACACATGCCATGTCAGTGCACTGGATTACATGCATTGGCATGTACTCCCTCACATGTCACTTATGATGTTGTTGTGCATGTACACAGATCTATTGTGTGATGGACTCCCAAATATGGAAACATGTCAATGTGTGAGATGGCTAAGCAACACACAGTAATGATGGACTGACTACTTAATGTGCCTACGTCACTGTGTAGATTGCTGAACTCATGTTGATACTTGATCTTTATGCACACACTGTGCTCATTGTGTTGTTAATGTGTGCCCTGTCCGACTCACGCAAGAAGGTGTGGCAGGTACAGCAGCTACGTAGAAGACAGCAGTGTTGCTGTTTCAGACATGTGCTGTGTCAAGTACTCTCAGGGCTGGCGACACAAGATTTTCGGAATGTCCCATATTACATTCACATAGTCTGAGTCTGTCTCGGGTGTACTCAGTATGTACATACTGAACACGTGTACAACTACTTGGGGTCAAGTTGTCTCTGCATGTGACTTGTGCTGTAAGCTGTTGTTACTGGCCAGTCATTGTTGGCGCTGTGTCAGTCAAGACGTAAGATGTTGGACACATCTCATAGGGGAATTGAATTGACAAGTGTCCCCTTTTATCTTATGTAAGAGGCGACCAAATGTGCATCGTCCATTCACATTGCTGGCGGACATGGAGGATGTGGACATCATCCGTAAATTCCGTTTGGATCGGCAAACCCTCCAAGACATATGTGCTCAGTTGGAGCCCCATCTGAGGCCTCGCAGAACATATCCAACTGCTGTGTCACCAACATGTAAGGTGATGGCGGCCCTGCATTTCTTTGCAACTGGTTCGTTCCAGTACACGGTGGCCAGCGCAGGTGGGATGTCTCAGCCAATGTTCAGCATGGTGCTACGTGATGTCCTGTCCGCTATGATGGTATACAAGGACACCTACATCCATTTTCCACAAAGACAGTATTTGGCAGCTGTGAAGGGTGATTTTTATGCCCTTGCCCACATCCCTAATGTTGTTGGTGCCATTGACTGCACCCATGTTGGCCTGGTTCCGCCACAGGCATGTGAGCACATCTACAGGAATAGGAAGCATTTCCATTCCATTAATGTGCAGATTGTGTGCCAGGCAGATATGATCATCTCACATGTCTGTGCCAGATTCCCTGGCCAAGCCCACGACTCCTACATCCTGCGTAACAGCATCGTACCACAAATGATGGCAAATCTGCATCCTGACCGTGCGTGGCTTGTAGGTGAGTTAGCTGAGTCAAGTATTGTGCTGTATGTGTGACATGCTGTCCGCAGATACAGTTATATTACAAAATTGTTCTGTGTATCTGACACCTAGGTGACTCTGCATATCCCAACAGGCCTTGGTTGCTGAGCCCACTGTGAATCCCAGGACCCCGGGTGAAGTCCGCTACAATGATGCCCATGGGCGGACACGTTGTGTGGTGGAGCGTACTTTTGGGCTTCTGAAGTCTCGGTTTCGGTGCCTGGACAGGACCGGCGGTGCACTGATGTACTCTCCCCAAAAGGTGTGCCAGATAATTGTTGCATGCTGCATGCTCCACAACCTGGCCTTGTGCAAGGAGATCCCCCTGCTCCTGGACGATGATGCGCCGCAGATGCCCCCCCCCCGGAAAGCCCACACATGTCCAGTGACGAGGATAGTGGAGAGGAGGAAGGTGTCGACCTGCGCCAACAGATCATTGACTGCTACTTCCCTTGAGTGTGAGTAACATTGTACAACAGTGCCATTGTCTGCTGTCTTTGATGGTGGTAATAAGGCAGAGAGGAGCTTTTTGACTGCTGCCTGTTGTTGGCTCTGTGCTGATGGCTGATGTTTGTGGCACAGTGTAGTCCTGACCAGCTACATGATGTCTATGTTGAGATTGTTTCTCCTTGTGATGTGTGCTGGTTTGTGTACCTTGATGACTAGTGTTGTGTACTGGCTGTGATGCCAACACCTGACAAGGAAATGTCATTCTCTTGTGTCTCTCTAGGTCCCTTCAGACTCTCACTGCCTCGTCACGATCTGAGCTTCTGGTACATTGTGTTCTGAGTCAACATTGTACATATTGTGATAAACATGGAGCTGACACAAAGACATAGGTGTGTAAAGAGTGTTTATTTACATTGAGTGGTTGTGACAGACAAGTGATGTTTCAAGAAATGGTGCTAGTGAATCAATGAGTTGTCAGTGATGGCAAACAAGACAATAGAGTAGTCACCACATTGATGAGGTGACACAGTCCAACAGATACCTGCCATCAACATGGCAGTGTGGGTAAGGATAGTCAACAAAGTCAATGTCAAGGTGAACAGAGGTGATATCATGGCAGTGTCTTTGACTTGCGTTTGGCTGGTGCTTTGCCACGTGATCCTCCCGTGGTGTTTCTCGGACGACCCCTCTTGCGTTTTCCAGGGGGGGCTCCTGCTGCGGGATCAGCGGTGTCTGAGGAGTCATCCTGTTGCTGCTCACCCCTCTATGTGGCCGCAGCTGGGCTGGTGGGGGATCATCCTGCGGGCCACTGGAGGGGGGTTGAGCCGTAGTTTGGGCCACAGGTCTGTCCCTCAGAACACCCACAAGCTGCCCCAAGAGGTCCACGATTTGGCCCATACGCGTGTCTATGGACCTCAGCAGCAGGCGGAGCTCACGCGATTCTTCCAGAGCCTGGCCCGTGTGTCCCTGGGCTTGTTCGTATGCCCCAAGGACTCTGGTGATGTTGGCCAGGGCTTCGGTCCCAGTGTCCTCTCGGTTTTGTCCCCAAGTTGCCCTCCCACCTGCCCTGCTGTCCCGGACCTGTGGCGTTGGCACTCGACGCACCCGCAGACTCTCCCTGCCCTCCTCTGATTGTGTGATGGTGTTGGTAACCAATGAGGCAGGGCGAGTGTTGCAGGCAGCGGTGGTGGTGGTGGTGGTGGTTGAGGCCGCACAGGTCGTTGCAGCAGGGGTCATCGCTGTTGTTGTTGCTAAGGTGGTGGTGGTGGGGACAGTGGGGGCCTGGGACGTGATGCGCCCTGGCAGTCCGGACGGGCCAGGTTGGTGCTCCTCATCCGAGAAACTTATGGAGTCTGCATCCGAGAGTCCATGTTCCGAGTGTGGAGTCTGGCTCTGCAGGTTGGTGAGCAAGGTCTCAGTGGAGACCGAAACGCGTTGGTTTTGGTTGTTTGCCATATGGAGTAATCTGCTACTTGTGAAAATAAAAGCTCGGCGAGCTTTTATCAGGAAAACACAAACCGGAGTGCGACCTATTATTTCCTTTGGGAAAGTGTGTGGAGAAATATATATATATATATATATATATATATATATAGACCAACAACATAAAATCTATTTTTTTTAAAACATTTTTTATAAATTAAAACATTAAACTATTTAAAAATCTTTAAACTTAAATTTACCACTCCAGTCAGTGCAACAGTAGGAAAAGTGTTTGCTAGCGGAGGGGTAAAAATACTATTCCACTCCAGTGAGTGCAACAATAGGGAAAGTGTTGGATAGCGGAGGGGTAAAATTACTATTTCCCCTCCAGTGAGTGCAACAATAGGGAAAGTGTTGGATAGCGGAGGGGTAAAAATTACCATCCCCCTCCAGTGAGTGTAACAGTAGGGAAAGTGTTGGATAGCGGAGAGATAAAATTTACTATTCCCACTCCAGTCAGTGCAACAGTAGGGCAAGTGTTAGATAGGGGAGGGGTAAAAATTACTATTCCCACTCCAGTGAGTGCAACAATAGGGAAAGTGTTAGATAGCGGAGGGGTAAAAATTACTATTCCCACTCCAGTGAGTGCAACAGTAGGGAAAGTGTTGGATAGTGGCGGGATAAAATGTACTATTCCCACTCCAATAGGTGCAAGAGTAGGGAAACTGTTGGATTGTGGAGGGGTAACAATTAATATTCTCACTCCACTCAGTTCAAAATTAAAAACAAACAAAATATTAACAACAAAAATATTTAAAACACAAAAAAATATATAAATGTTAAAAATTAAATTACAAATATATTTTATAAAAATTAAAAACATATTATTATGTTAAATACATTTCACAATTACCTACAAATATTATATTAAATAAAATAAAAAATAATTTTCAAACAAATAAAATATTTTTAATTCAAAATTATTTAGAAACAAAAACATTAATTATTACATAAATTTAGTTTTTTATATTTCCTACCCTACAACACAACACAATTCACAACCCACATCTAAAAATTGAAAAAAAAATGTACTTCCATATTTAACATAATTAATTACCAATTAAAGAAATATTATACCTAAAATTAATTACACAATTTCCATATTTAATTTTCAATTAATTCATTAATATTAATTAACAACTAATTATTAATTAATTAAACATAAATTGCTTCCCACCCTTTACCCCTATAAGCTCCACAACCCACACCTAAAATGAATTAAACAATTTCCATAATTAATTTACACAATCAATTAATATAAATTAACAACTAATTATTAATTAATTAAACATAAATTACTTCCCACCCTGTACCCCTATAAACCCCACAACCTGCACCTTAAATTAATTACACAATTTCCATAATTAATTTACAATCAATTAATTAATATAAATTAACAACTAATAATTAATTAATTAAACATAAATTACTTCCCATCCTTTACCCCTATAAACCCCACAACCCACACCTAAAATTAATTACACAATTTCCATATTTAATTTTCAATTAATTCATTAATATTAATTAACAACGAATTATTAATTAATTAAACATAAATTGCTTCCCACCCTTTACCCCTATAAGCCCCACAACCCGCACCTAAAATAATTACACAATTTCCATAATTAATTTACAAACAATTAATATAAATTAACAACTAATTATTAATTGATTAAACATAAATTACTTCCCACCCTTTACCCCTATAAACCCCACAACCTGCACCTTAAATTAATTACACAATTTCCATAATTAATTTACAATCTATTAATTACTATAAATTAACAACTAATTATTAATTAATTAAACATAAATTACTTCCCACCCTTTACCCCTATAAACCATACAACCCGCAACTAAAATTAATTACACAATTTTCATAATTAAGTTTCAAACAAATAATTAATATAAATTAACAACTAATTATTAATTAATAAAAAATAAATTAGTTCTCACCCTTTACCCCTATAAACCCCACAACCCACACCTAAAAAACATTACACAATTACCATAATTAATTATTAATTAATTAATATTAATTAACAACCAATTAATAATTAATTACAAATAAATTACTTCCCACAATTAACACTATAAAATCTCAATCAAATAAATATTAATAAATAAAAAATAATCATTAATTTATTATAATTAAATTACTTCCCACCTCTCCTATAAACCAACAACCTGCCATGGAACTAAAAAACGCGAACTTTTATTAAAATAAAATTGATAACTACTAAAAATTTAACACATATATTAAAAAACATAAACAATACTTATACAAAAAGCCATACATCACATACATTTTAAATATATACTAAAATACATAACACTAATTAAAAAAATCGATATTTTAAACAACTATATTTTTGCAAACGATATTAACGACTTCTATATTCTTAAAAACAAGATTTCTTACCTTAAATTCGGCATTCTTGACCACGATATTCTTGCTGTCGATATTTCTGTGTCATGATATTTCCAACTCGTTATTTGTGTAAGTCGACATTTCCAACTCGATATTCTGTCTGAATACCAGTGGCTGCAGCAGAATTCATAGATTGTTGCCTGGACACCACCTCAAACAATTCAGTCACTGAGAGAAGAGAGAAAGATTGTCTTTACGACGCCAATAGCACAGGGAGAAACAAATTTATTCGAAGATGGAATTTTTCCACCATGGTTTGAAGAAGTTGCAAGTAATAAAATGACAGAGAGTACAGAACAACAAGTTACCCTAGAACTTGAAAAAGAGAGACCATTAAATGTTTCAAAGTTAAAAGTTGAATTGGAAGAAATCATTTGGGGATGTTTAGATCTTGAGCATTTGAACCACTATCAGGAGAAGGAATTGATTTACCTGAGTAGAGAAATTACAAGGCGTGCAGCAATTGCACATGATAGATTTACTGACTTAGCACGAAAATATAAAGTCGATCTTTCAAAAAGTGTCCCATTAAAAAAAGGTTTAGGGTCCAATTGGCTAATGAAGCTATTGAAACAATGCATTCTTCAGGAATGTGAAAACACATTTGTTGGAAAAGGCCCTTTCTGCAGGGGCACCCCAAAAGTTTTGCCTTCCTACTTCTTGTTTTTGCTGAATTTGTTTTTGTTGGCCTTAGGACTCCGTGGAATTTACCACTTCTAACCAGTGCTAAAGTGCATTTGCTCTTTCCCTAAACATGGTTTGATTGACTTGCCCACAATTGGCATATTTAATTTACTTATAAGTGCCTAGTAAAGTACACTACATGTGCCCAGGCCCTGTAAATTAAATGCTACTAGTGGGCCTGCAGCACTGATTGTGCCGCCTACTTAAGTAGCCCTTTAAACATGTCTCAGGCTTGCCACTGCAGAGCCTGTGTGTGCTGTTTTAAACTGCTATGTCGATCTGGCAAGACATATAAGTCACCCCTAAGGTAGGCCCTGGACAGCCCAAGGTCGGGGTGCAGTGTATTTAAAAAGTAGGATAGGTACTTTTAAGTTTTACATGTCCTGGTAATGAAAAACTCTTAAAATCGTTTTTCACTACTCCAAGGTCTATCTCTCCATAGGATAGCATTGAGGTACCTTATTACATTTTATAAGTGTAATTTCCAATTGGGAAGAGATTGGACTCCAAGGTTTGGTGTCTCTGGAATCACAATTTAAAACCACAATTTATGGTGAAGTTGGATATTAAATTGCAATTCTGAAAATGACACTTTTAGAAAGTTGACATTTTTTTACTTTAGCCATTTGGTGCCTGGTGCCTGTCTCTGAATACACATCTGGGTGGGTGACAGCTGAGCTTTGTGCCTTCTCTCTAGACAGCCACACACAAAGGGAGTTTAGCTGTGACTTGATGGGCCATCCACATCCTGATGAGCCATCCTGGGCAGGATGGGAGGGAGGAGCTAGACGCACTCTCACACTTACACCTGAATAGGCTGTGACCTGTCCCCACACAAAGGACTGCATACTCCCTTGTAGTGAGTCTGCAGCCAGGACGGGAAGCACAGGAAATCTGTACACACAGGGGTCGATTCCGATCTCGGCCGGTAGGGCACCAAACAGTATTCGTCCAGAAAAAATACCAGCCGAATGCGTGTTTCCCGACCGATTCGAACACCCGTCCGGACGAACAAGTACGATGCGCATAACAACCCATTTCCCGAGCGAGACGTACTCACCCAAACCAGCTCCTGTTCCCCACCCGAGCCGGATCCGTAAACGCCGATTCGAGCCGCACAGACCCAAATACACAGCACCTTCCGGCCGGACTAGTACGATGCGCGCTCCGTACGCGCCGAACCCGTCGCTACGTTCGGCACGTTTCAGCATCCGGGAGAGCCGTACATAAGCTCCGTTTCGCGCAACAAGACGATCCACGGCTACGAGACGAACAAGCCAGCGGCGAGTACGAGTCGAAGACACGAGAAACCTGAACAGAGACGACCCAACCATGAATCCCATCGCGCAGGTCCTACCTATACTCTACATCTATTACCGGGACCGGTTCGGACGCGTACGGCGCAGACGGTAAGTGAAACACCAACAATACAAACTAACTACACGTACCCAAAATATGTCACACACACATAGGGATGCACAAATGACGTACACTAGCAACAGCACAATCATAGGGGTGGGATGGGCATCACCAATGCCATACACACCCATAGGGGCCTGGATGCCTGCCACTACCACCACCCCTACTCAGGGGGGCCTGGATGCCTATCACTACTACCATCCCCACTCATGGGGGGCTGGATGCCTGTCACTACCACCACCCCTACTCATGGGGGCTGGATGCCCATCACTACTACCATCCCCACCCTTAGGGTGATGGATGCCTACCACTACCACCACCCCTACTCATGGGGGGCTGGATGCCTATCACTACTACCATCCCCACTCATGGGGGGCTGGATGCCTATCACTACTACCATCCCTACCCTTAGGGTGATGGATGCCTACCACTACCACCACCCCTACTCAGGGGGGCCTGGATGCCCATCACTACCACCACCCCTACTCATGGGGGGCTGGATGCCTAGCACTACCACCACCCCTACTCATGGGGGCCTGGATGCCCATCACTACCACCACCCCTACTCATGGGGGGCTGGATGCCTAGCACTACCACCACCCCTACTCATGGGGGCCTGGATGCCTACCACTACCACCACCCCTACTCATGGGGGCCTGGATGCCCATCACTACCACCACCCCTACTCATGGGGGGCTGGATGCCTATCACTACTACCATCCCCACTCATGGGGGGCTGGATGCCTATCACTACTACCATCCCCACCCTTAGGGTGATGGATGCCTACCACTACCACCACCCCTACTCATGGGGGCCTGGATGCCCATCACTACCACCACCCCTACTCATGGGGGGCTGGATGCCTAGCACTACCACCACCCCTACTCATGGGGGGCTGGATGCCTATCACTACTACCATCCCCACTCATGGGGGGCTGGATGCCTATCACTACTACCATCCCCACCCTTGGGGGATGGATGCCTACCACTACCACCACCCCTACTCATGGGGGCCTGGATGCCCATCACTACCACCACCCCTACTCATGGGGGCTTGATGCCTAGCACTACCACCACCCCTACTCATGGGGGCCTAGATGCCTACCACTACCACCACCCCTACTCATGGGGGCCTGGATGCCCATCACTACCACCACCCCTACTCATGGGGGGCTGGATGCCTATCACTACTACCATCCCCACTCATGGGGGGCTGGATGCCTATCACTACTACCATCCCCACCCTTAGGGGGATGGATGCCAACCACTACCACCACCCCTACTCATGGGGGGCTGGATGCCTATCACTACTACCATCCCCACCCTTAGGGGGATGGATGCCAACCACTACCACCACCCTTACTCATGGGGGCTGGATGCCTATCACTACTACCATCCCCACCCTTAGGGGGATGGATGCCAACCACTACCACCACCCCTACTCATGGGGGCTGGATGCCTATCACTACTACCATCCCCACTGATGGGGGGCTGGATGCCTATCACTACCACCACCCCTACTCATGGGGGGCTGGATGCCTATCACTACTACCATCCCCACTCATGGGGGGCTGGATGCCTATCACTACTACCATCCCCACCCTTAGGGGGATGGATGCCAACCACTACCACCACCCCTACTTATGGGGGCCTGGATGCCTACCACTATCACCACCCCTACTCATGGGGGGCTGGATGCCTATCACTACCACCACCCCTACTCATGGGGGGCTGGATGCCTATCACTACTACCATCCCCACCCTTAGGGGGATGGATGCCAACCACTACCACCACCCCTACTCATGGGGGCCTGGATGCCTACCACTACCACCACCCCAACTCATGGGGGGCTGGATGCCTATCACTACTACCATCCCCACTCATGGGGGGATGGATGCCTATCACTACTACCATCCCCACCCTTAGGGGGATGGATGCCAACCACTACCACCACCCCTACTCATGGCGGGCTGGATGCCTATCACTACTACCATCCCCACCCTTAGGGGGATGGATGCCAACCACTACCACCACCCCTACTCATGGGGGGCTGGGTGCCTATCACTACTACCATCCCCACCCTTAGGGGGATGGATGCCAACCACTACCACCACCCCTACTCATGGGGGGATGGATGCCTATCACTACTACCATCCCCACCCTTAGGGGGATGGATGCCAACCACTACCACCACCCCTACTCATGGGGGGCTGGATGCCTATCACTACTACCATCCCCACTCATGGGGGCCTGGATGCCTATCACTACTACCATCCCCACTCATGGGGGCTGGATGCCTATCACTACTACCATCCCCACTGATGGGGGCTGGATGCCTATCACTACCACCACCCCTACTCATGGGGGGCTGGATGCCTATCACTACTACCATCCCCACTCATGGGGGCTGGATGCCTATCACTACTACCATCCCCACCCTTAGGGGGATGGATGCCAACCACTACCACCACCCCTACTCATGGGGGCCTGGATGCCTACCACTACCACCACCCCTACTCATGGGGGGCTGGATGCCTATCACTACTACCATCCCCACTCATGGGGGGATGGATGCCTATCACTACTACCATCCCCACCCTTAGGGGGATGGATGCCAACCACTACCACCACCCCTACTCATGGGGGGCTGGATGCCTATCACTACTACCATCCCCACTCATGGGGGCCTGGATGCCTATCACTACTACCATCCCCACTCATGGGGGGCTGGATGCCTATCACTACTACCATCCCTACTGATGGGGGGCTGGATGCCTATCACTACCACCACCCCTACTCGTGGGGGTCTGGATGCCTATCACTACTACCATCCCCACTCATGGGGGGCTGGATGCCTATCACTACTACCATCCCCACCCTTAGGGGGATGGATGCCAACCATCTACCACCACCCCTACTCATGGGGGCCTGGATGCCTACCACTACCACCACCCCTACTCATGGGGGGCTGGATGCCTATCCCTACTACCATCCCCACTCATGGGGGGATGGATGCCTATCACTACCACCACCCCTACTCATGGGGGGCTGGATGCCTATCACTACTACCATCCCCACTCATGGGGGGCTGGATGCCTATCACTACCACCACCCCTACTCATGGGGGGCTGGATGCCTATCACTACTACCATCCCCACTCATGGGGGGCTGGATGCCTATCACTACTACCATCCCCACCCTTAGGGGGATGGATGCCAACCACTACCACCACCCCTACTCATGGGGGCCTGGATGCCTACCACTACCACCACCCCTACTCATGGGGGGCTGGATGCCTATCACTACTACCATCCCCACTAATGGGGGGATGGATGCCTATCACTACTACCATCCCCACCCTTAGGGGGATGGATGCCAACCACTACCACCACCCCTACTCGTGGGGGGCTGGATGCCTATCACCACTACCATCCCCACTCATGGGGGCCTGGATGCCTATCACTACTACCATCCCCACTCATGGGGGGCTGGATGCCTATCACTACTAACATCCCCACCCTTAGGGGGCTGGATGCCTGTCACTACCACCACCCCTACTCATGGGGGCCAGGATGCCTACCACTACCACCACCCCTACTCATAGGATGGGTAATGCATGACACAACCAGCATACTCCCACATGAGGAATCACAGAAAATTACATCCACCCAAACACAATGACAAGCGTGTGTAGTCTGTGTCAAATGCCTACAACACTGAACATGACATTGAATATACAATGTGACCCACTATCACATGTGTCACACATAAATGTGGGTGGCCTCCACAATGCAAGCCGACCATGGCCACTGTGGCAATGGGGTGGAACACCCCATCACCACAGTCACCAAAAGGTAAGTGTGGGGTCCATAGCTCATGCACCTTTTGAACAGTGTGGCAATGGGGCCTAAAGCCCCATCACCACAGTCACCAAAAGGTAAGTGTGGGGTCCATAGCTGATGCACCTTTTGAACAGTGTGGCAATGGGGCATAAAGCCCCATCACCACAGTCACCAAAAGGTAAGTGTGGGGTCCATAGCTGATGCACCTTTTGAACAATGTGGCAATGGGGCCTAAAGCCCCATCACCACAGTCACCAAAAGGTAAGTGTGGGGTCCATGGGGCCCAAAGCCCCATCACCACAGTCACCAAAAGGTAAGTGTGGGGTCCATAGCTGATGCACCTTTTGAACAGTGTGGCAATGGGGCTTAAGCCCCATCACCACAGTCACCAAAAGGTAAGTGTGGGGTCCATGGCTGATGCACCTTTTGAACAGTGTGGCAATGGGGCCTAAAGCCCCATCACCACAGTCACCAAAGGTAAGTGTGGGGTCCATGGGGCCCAAAGCCCCATCACCACAGTCACCAATAGGTAAGTGTGGGGTCCATGGGGCCCAAAGCCCCATCACCACAGTCACCAAAAGGTAAGTGTGGGGTCCATAGCTGATGCACCTTTTGAACAGTGTGGCAATGGGGCCTAAAGCCCCATCACCACAGTCACCAAAAGGTAAGTGTGGGGTCCATGGCTGATGCACCTTTTGAACAGTGTGGCAATGGGGCCTAAAGCCCCATCACCACAGTCACCAAAAGGTAAGTGTGGGGTCCATGGGGCCCAAAGCCCCATCACCACAGTCACCAAAGGTAAGTGTGGAGTCCATGGGGCCCAAAGCCCCATCACCACAGTCACCAAAAGGTAAGTGTGGGGTCCATAGCTCATGCACCTTTTGAACAGTGTGGCAATGGGGCCTAAAGCCCCATCACCACAGTCACCAAAAGGTAAGTGTGGGGTCCATGGCTGATGCACCTTTTGAACAGTGTGGCAATGGGGCCTAAAGCCCCATCACCACAGTCACCAAAAGGTAAGTGTGGGGTCCATGGGGCCCAAAGCCCCATCACCACAGTCACCAAAAGGTAAGTGTGGAGTCCATGGGGCCCAAAGCCCCATCACCACAGTCACCAAAAGGTAAGTGTGGGGTCCATAGCTCATGCACCTTTTGAACAGTGTGGCAATGGGGCCTAAAGCCCCATCACCACAGTCACCAAAAGGTAAGTGTGGGGTCCATGGCTGATGCACCTTTTGAACAGTGTGGCAATGGGGCCTAAAGCCCCATCACCACAGTCACCAAAAGGTAAGTGTGGGGTCCATGGGGCCCAAAGCCCCAACACCACAGTCACCAAAAGGTAAGTGTGGGGTCCATGGGGCCCAAAGCCCCATCACCATAGTCACCAAAAGGTAAGTGTGGGGTCCAAAGCTCATGCACCTTTTGAACAGTGTGGCAATGGGGCCTAAAGCCCCATCACCACAGTCACCAAAAGGTAAGTGTGGGGTCCATGGCTGATGCACCTTTTGAACAGTGTGGCAATGGGGCCTAAAGCCCCATCACCATAGTCACCAAAAGGTAAGTGTGGGGTCCATGGGGCCCAAAGCCCCATCACCACAGTCACCAAAAGGTAAATGTAGGCATGGTAAAAGCTGCCAAAGACAAACTGTATGGATGAATCCTGGTCACACAACAACTAAAACATCAGTGGCATAGTAGTGCATGTGTCCCATAGCAACATAGATTGGGCGAGGCAAACAGTGCAGTGTCACAGAAACATCGTTTTGGCCATGTGCATACAAACATCACACATGGGGGACCACATTGTCAACATTCACAAATAACACAATGACAGAAGTGACCATCATGATGCTGACCCACATATCTGCACCAATGGACACACAAATGTTGATATCCTGTGGAGACTGTCGATGTCAGGTGAACAAATACCATACCATGGCATCAATGGGACATACAAACCATGATCATTGTGCTGACTGATGACCTAGGAGTCCCAGGGAGAGCAGGGGAAAGGCAACAAACTACATACAGCCAATGGCACACAACAGAAATGCCAATGCAGTGGTGCAAATGCACAAACACAAACAGGCAGACTCACACTGCATATCAAACACAACAGGTGATGGGGGGTGTGCCAGTGTCCCCAGGCAACCACACAACACATGAGGAGGCCTGAATCCTAATTACACAGATGTGTATACAGTGCCACACAAAAGTAACTCATGGATTGGATTCCCATATGTGGGCAATCAGGCATTGTTAGAGGGAGCCCAAATTACACATGTCACACAAGCTTGTAGGAACAGCAACTAACACAGCAAGAGACAGACCCACCACAGCACTACCCCCAGGGACCCCACATTGTGCTGACACTAGCCTGCATGACAATCCCACTGTGATGACAAAGGTAGATGTCGTTCACACTGTGAACCACAGCCATGTGTCCTGAGCAACAAACTACCATCACACCTACCCAAGCTCCAATCAATCAGCACGGCCTGCCAGCCAAGGCCAATATGGAGGTAGGGGTCTAGCCGTGCAACAACTCACATTTGCACACTCAACACCACACACCCTGATCTCCACCAATGTGCAGCAGTGAAGCTCACATGGACTGGTGACATTACACATGCACCCATGACAATCCCAGTGGTGGTGGGGAAAACTAAGGTGCAGAAACCCATCACACATGCCCAGTCAACATGACTCGTCAATGTCTGACACACAGCATAGTACGCCGTACATGCGCATGATGTGAAATCCACCACAAACAATGGGATCCTGGCCATAGTCACACACCAACAAAGAAGCCAAGGTGACACACAAAGAACACACGTACACAACTTCCAACATTGCAGCTCTGACCCAGAGGAGTGGCAGCAGTCACACACACAACGTGTCACAATCACTGAAAGCTAACACAAACTCTAAATCACATTACTTGTGTAAACAACAAGTGCCAAGGGGAATCCTGAATGTGTCCCATCAGCGTTTGCCCACATCCCCAGGCCTGACAACAAAGACAACCTGGGATGACAACCTCATGAACATTATTTTGCCATGCACCCACATCACGGTGAAACCAGGTCCAAGATGCTGGATGAACACAGACCAACTCTGCAAGCATCACAAACAGGAATATCCCTAGGGACACAGCCTGTGTATGAAAAGGGAAGGGAACATGCACAGACATGCTCACACAACACACAACACGGGCACACGCAATGTCACCGGATTACACACTGCCATGAGGGCACTCCACTCCTGTGGAAGGTCCGCTGTGCCAAACCATGTCTGTGCACGACTCAAACATGTCAGCAGGACACTCCGTCAGTGAGTCAACAAGTACAACACACAGAAGCCTCTGCTCACATCAGCCTGGGTACGGGAGTGTCACGTCAGTCATCTGCATACACCCAAAACACGTGGCAATCCAGTTGTACTGTATACACAGATGAGTCCTTCAACATTGATGTGCAAAACTGCATGTCCAGTGGAGATGGGCACACAGTCAGGGAAATTGGAACATTGAAGAGTGGTAAGCCCACCAGATGTGCATCAGTGGAAGACAAAGATGTTCATTTACAAATGCTAAACGTACATCCCTGTGTCAATTGCTGAACATCACACCCTCAGACTGCAGCAAAGGATGCCATAGATCCACACTACAACAGGACACATATGCAATGGACCACATGGAGTCCATCACAGCAACACTTCATTTTCCTGATCTGAACACTATTACAACTGCAAATGCAGGATGCAACTCATCTACATCATGTACATCATAAGAAAATCCAAAATTAAACAAAAAGAGGCTTTATTCAGCAAATACAAATGAAAAATCCGAAGTCCAAAAGAAACTAAGGCCAATGGCCAGTCCAAAAACACAGTCCCAACAGGGTGATACGTGTCAACTGGTCACCCATTGCTTGCCTGCACTGGTAGGGACAGGGGACATCCCCCTTGGAGGGGCATACAAGGGGCAGGCCAGGCACCGCAGGGACAGGATCAGGGGATGGCAGAGTGAGGCAGTGAAGGGGTGGTGGGTGCAGGAGTGTCACCGGCAACTGCAGTGGAGGTGTCTGACTCAGCGGGGGCCAGCACCACTGTGCTACACAAGTCAGTTGGTGTGGGTGCTGCAACCACTGCAACCACTGCAGTGGGCTGGTCTGATGAAGTGGACTGGGTCCCCACTGCAGTGCCCGAGTCAGACGGGGTGGTTGTGGACTCCACTGCAGTGCATAACTCCAAGGGAGAGAAAAGGGAGGGCAGATGAGGTGGGCAGGACAGAGGGGGGGGACCCGGTCCCCACACCAGTGCCACTAACAGGCAGAGCGTCTGGGTTGGGGGTGGAAGAGCAAGTGGCAGGGGGGAGGGCCTAGGCAGTCTGGGGATGCGGTATCGGTCTGTGGGGGAACCTGGGGCAGGGTGTGGCGGGGGAACCTGTGGAGTGGTGGCCTGGGGGATGGAGGAGAGAGACCGGGTGGTGGAGCTGCGTGGTGGTGGTGGTGGGGTCTTGCTCTTCCTGGTCCGGGGGGACTTCCTAATGGGGTCCTGTGTCTGCCTGCGCCTGGGGGAGGGTGTCCGGGGGCGAGGGGCACTCCCCTCTGTGTGGGTGGACTTCCTCTTCCCCCGGTATGCTGGATCAGCAGGATCGGAGGGGAAGAGGCCGAGGTCACACAGGAAGATCTTCTGTGCAGGTGGGGTAGCAGGCGAGGCAAGGGAAGGGGTCTTGGAGGGAGAGGATTTGGAGGACTGCGGAGTGAATGTGGATGCCTGTGTGTGTGTGTGTTCCCCATCCCCTGTGTCTGTGGTATCAGTCCCCTGAGGATGCTTGTGTGCACGTCTTGCCTTTCTCTTGGGTGTGTCTGTGCTGCTCGTGTCTGTGTGCTTGGGTGAATGTGCAGGTGTGCATGTGCTTTGGACAGGTAGGGTGGTAGGAAGTGTGGATGGGGCAGAGGTGGGAGGGGTGAGGGACTGTTGGAGGAGGGACACTGCTTCCGTCAGGGAGGAGTCCATGGACCTATTGCTCCTCTGTAGGGCAGACATACCCGTTGAGATGCCCTCCATGAACGACACCAGCTGTGTCAACAGAGTGGTGTGTGCATGGAGGACAGTCAGCATTGCTGTCTGCCCTACATGGAGCTGCCGAAGGAGGTACACAGACTCCTCACACTGGGCCGCTGGGTACACCGGGGCCGGGGGGGGGGTGCCTGGCACAAAGGAGACACGCTCCCGAGCACGGGAGCCTCCACGGACCTCAGGAATGGGAGCCAATGGGAGGGCGGTGGTGGTGGTGGTGGTGGCGGGGCCAGACAGACTAGCTGGGGTGTGGTGGCTGCTGACACCCGCCTCCACAAGGGAGTCATCCTCCGAGC
Organism: Calotriton arnoldi; assembly: GCA_963921515.1. Taxonomy (NCBI): domain Eukaryota; kingdom Metazoa; phylum Chordata; class Amphibia; order Caudata; family Salamandridae; genus Calotriton; species Calotriton arnoldi. Next base: position 20,780 of record CAWUFW010024469.1, on the reverse strand, counting down.
TGCTGTGGTCCTCAGCTGAGGTGGATGGTGCTGAGGACTCCTCGGTGTGGCTCCCCTCGTCCTCCGTGCCACTGATCCTCGATGTACCACGCCACAGCCACATCACCCCCCACCTGAGGAACCTGCACTGGCTCCCCGTCGACAGGAGAATCTCCTTCAAACTCCTCATCCACGCACACAAGGCACTCCACAAGACTGGCCCAGCCTACCTCAACAGACGACTCCTCTTCTACATCCCCAACCGCCAACTCCGCTCCGCCGACCTCTCCCTCGCCACCGTCCCTCGCATTCGAAGAACCACCACCGGCGGCAGATCCTTCTCCCACCTCGCCGCCAAGACCTGGAACACCCTTCCACTAAGCCTACGACAGACCCAAGACCTGCTGACCTTCAGGAGGCTACTCAAGACCTGGTTGTTCGACCAGTAGCAGCACCCCCCCCCTTTTTTTCTCCCCCAGCGCCTTGAGACCCTCGCGGGTAAGTAGTGCGCTTTACAAATTCTGTGATTGATTGATTGACCACTCGTCGGACGCTGACCCAGTCTGGCTCCGCTGCTCCTCCTGGTCCGTGGAGCTGTCCCCTCCTGTGGCCGTGGATGTATCTGCAAACAATTAGGGAAACAGACAAACATCAGTCACCTGCACTGACCGCACACACCACAGTAAATACAGCACATCACAGAGCAAGCCCTGGCCTCTTTAGTTGAACATTGCCTAAAGTCCTCACACAGATTCGGGGAAGCCAATTGTGAGTCTGATGGTCAACCATGGGACTCACACCCCTCCTGCACTTGCACACATCTGTCTGGTGCCTGTCTGATGGTAAGACCCCAGTGTGGACACATGCACCACCTACACAGTTGTTGGACATTGCAGGGAACACGGTGCAGTATGTGAACATGCACACAACACATCTCTTGCCACTGAGTCAGTGCAGGTGTCCGGATGAAGGGATGGCCAGAGTCTTAATAGAAATGCAGGTGATGCATACCAGCACCAGACACCATGATGCACCCATGTCCGGATAGTCAATGCCACAATGGGGTGCATGTTGCACATGTCACTCCCCTGCAGGATCAGTCTTAGGAAGTTTAATGCCATGACACAGGCATGCGTGCAAAGTCATACATCACTGTCTCCAGTCACATGGCCATGGCAGCCAGCCAACAACAGTCTGCACTGTGTCACAATCCTAGGACATGGGGAATGCAAGTAATGTAACTGACAAGTGCACATGTCCAGCCCCCATAAACCACATCATCAGAACTACTATTTGTCCACGTCATACCAATTGGACATATGGGGGACATGAAACACAACTCTCTGAACATGAGCACCTCACAGTGTGCTGTGAATGAGAAACAGCTGCCTGAAAGTCACAGTCGCATACACCTGTGTGCACAGTCAAGTGATCAGAAACCCATACATCAAAGAAGTATTGTCTATCATGGTCACATCTCCGCTGGCATGCTGACCCCTAACCGAAAAACATACCAGTAGTCCTGACAACGAGGACACAGCACAATGACACAGAGGCAGACACCTGAGGGAACATTTCACTGATCACAACATGCCAGATGGTACACGGGAGTGGGAGTACAGAGTGTATTGTATGCCCTGGAGTAGGCAGGACTGTCCAGCCCCACCTGTAAGAGGGATGAATCCTGGACAGTAGGCAGGTGGTTAAGCACGTGTGACACACTTGATACACATACTCCTGAGGCCCAAACATTGTTCCCACCGGCAGCATGGGTGTGTGCCAAATTCCCCAGGGACATGTGGTGATTCCGATCAGCAAGTGGACCACATATCAAAGTTACACCCAGATTACATGTCAGAACTCAGGCATTGTGTAAGCAATTGACCCACCCATGAATCCCACAACATAGTCACGGGAACAAATGCTGTCCCCCACCTTGAGCAAAGCTAAATGCAATGACACAGTCCCCAAGTGACACAATTCCCTGACTGTAAGGGCCACACATATGCGTATCAGAGGAGAAGTGGGCATGTCACAAATGAGGGACATGGGTCCTGGACCACATGACTGATGTACAGTGGAAGTTTCACCAGGCCAGAGGAGGGCACATAGCATGTCAGACAAAGTGCACAGTGCAGTCATGGACTCACCCCCTCCTTGCTGCTGTCTGGCCTTCAGCTGCCCATCCAGGTCAGGGAAGACCACCACCAGGATCCGGAGCATGTGGGGGGTCAGGGTCCGGTGTCCGCCCCTCCTGCGAGGAGGCGACAGCTTCAGCTGGACCCTTGCGATCCTCCGGGTCCAGCCACGAAGGTCCTGCCACCTCTTCTGGCAGTTGCGGATCCTGCGCCTGTAGACCCCCACGGATCTTACTTCCCGGGTGATGGTCAGCCAGATTTTCTGCTTCTGGTGGGCATCAACCTGTGAGAATGACAAAGTGAGAAGGCCATTACTACACATGCAACATATCCGTGCATCACACAGTTGGATATACATGTCTCAATCACAGGGGCATCTGATGTACATAAGCAGTGCAACAATGGCTATGAACAGTTTGCCAGCAGTCACTACATGGTATAATTGCATGGGGAGTAAACCTTGTTGGAATGCACTGTTACTGCACTGTACCTGTTCAGTGCATGTAACTACACACTTTGGGGTGTGACAACTACTCAGTGAGCATGCTAGCCAGTGGTGTGCACACTGTAAGTCCTGCTACTCAGACAACATGCACAATTGGTAAGGCAGTGAAAGCACACTCACCTGCTCCCCTGGTTTCCCATACAGCTTGCTGTACTGTGGAAGGAGGCTGTCCAGCAGAGCCTGGTTCTCCTCAAGGCTGAAGGCCGGGGCTCTATCCACAGTACGTGCCATTGCAGTAGCCAGAGGATGCAGAGACAGCAGCAGTGTAGTTGGCAGATGTCGTCCTGGAGCATGTAGTGCAGGCAAGTGAGCTCTCAGGGGAACAGGCAGCATTATATGTGTGCTGCAGAGGCAGATACAGTCCCATGTGTCCAAAGTGATAGGTCCAAGTCGTTTGCATCTTCTGAATCTGACCAATCCATGGAATAGCAGCACTAATACACGCCCACAGCATTAATCAAATCTTCAAATTCATTACTTCCATGATTTAGCAACATTGTTGTGGCTGGCCAACTGAATTCCCTGCATCAGACTCGTTGGAGCCACGAAAACGCGTCCGTTGCCATGCCAGGCCCCAGCCAATGCGTGCGCACCGATCGGTCCATTGCTGTACAACGCGTACCCGGGATACAACGCGTACCCGCTCACATACAATGCAATGGGCCGTGCGGGCACACCGATCGGTCCATTGCTGTACAAAGCGTACCCGGGATACAACGCGTACCCGCTCACATACAATGCAATGGGCCGTGCGGGCACACCGATCGGTCCATTGCTGTACAACGCGTACCCTGGATACAACACGTACCCGCTCACATACAATGCAATGGGCCATGGGGGCACACCGATCGGTCCATTGCTCTACAACGCGTACCCAGGATACAACGCGTACCCGCTCACATACAATGCAATGGGCCGTGCGGGCACACCGATCGGTCCATTGCTGTACAACGCGTACCCGGGATACAACGCGTACCCGCTCACATACAATGCAATGGGCCATGCGGGCACACCGATTGGTCCATTGCTGTACAACGCGTACCCGGGATACAACGTGTACCCGCTCACATACAATGCATTGGGCCGTGCGGGCACACCGATCGGTCCATTGCTGTACAACGCGTACCCGGGATACAATGCGTACCCGCTCAGATACAATGCAATGGGCCGTGCGGGCACACCGATCGGTCCATTGCTGTACAACGCATACCCGGGATACAACGCGTACCCGCTCACATACAATGCAATGGGCCGTGCGGGCACACCGATCGGTCCATTGCTCTACAACGCGTCCCTGAACAGGTCACACGCATATGTCACCATGCTGGTCACTGGTGAACCTATGCCAGCCACATTTACTTTCCAGGGACTCAGGGGCACACCTACAACACCACACCCAGTCCACACTGTATCTAAGGCATGTGTGGCAGCATAACCTTATCTGTGTATGGGGGTGAACATGTGGTTTTGGGGTGGCACTTGGGGGCAGACACACCCAGGCTGTGCACGTGTTCATGGGGACAGGGTCCTTTGTGTGTTGTGCACCTGACCACTGTGGTGTGCAACTTTTTATTTCTGAGCATGTGTCATGGTCACATTTCCAGGTTGTGTATGTGTATGACATGTCACATACCCCCAGGCTCACATGTGGGAAGGCATGTACGTCACAGGGTGGCCCATTGCCACAATAGTGATGTCCCTCCGCAGTCTGTGTGCATGTTGTGTTTCACATGTCTCTGACTCCATGTGCACAATGGGAGACAGTCTCCACATCCACGTGGTTTGTGCATGAACTTTGATGTTGTATGTGTATGTGTGTCACAGACGTCCATGTCTGTCCTGCAGAGGCTACAGGGGCCACTACCTGTGGGTGTCATGTTTGTTTTCCTGACGTGTACATGATACGCCATGTCATGCCAGTGTCCATGTGGCAATACAGGGTCCCTGGGAATCTACCTGTCAATGAGCTGTGATGCCTGTGGAGCATCTGTCCAGACATGTCACTGTGGTATGTGTGTGGAACGTGAGAGCAGTAAATGGGTACTGTGACACAGCCTAATGGTTTCCCATAGCACACCCTGGAACCTGTTGTCAACACTTGTTGAACAGAGATGTTAGATGATGTCCATGTAGGTGCCATATATGTCAAAACAGAATGACACACACATCAAGTACTGTTTGTAAATGATGTATCATGTGAAATTGAGTATGGTGAACGGCACATAGGTGGGGTGACTGACAATCTTGCTTTCTCCACCTATGCACTGCAGGGCTCCTGCTGTCCATCGACCATTCCCAGACCTGGCAACGATGGTGGAACGTGACAGCATCCGACGGTACCGCTTCACCAGGCAGCTGATTGAGAATTTGGCAGTGCGGTTGGACCCACATTTGCAGCCTGGCCGGCCGTATCCTACAGCGCTGACCCCCAAGGTGAAGGTGATGACAGCCCTACACTTCTTTGCCACCGGTACCTTTCAACACACTGTGGCAACTACTGGTGGGATGTCACAGACTATGTTCAGCCGAGTGCTACGCGATGTTTTGGGGGCAATGTTGAGATACCTGAACCAGTACATCTATTTCCCAACACGTCAACGACTCACTGACGTCAAGAGTGACTTCTATGCCCTGGGGAGGATGCCACATGTAATTGGCTCCATTGATGGGACACATGTGGCTTTGATACCACCACAGGCACATGAGCAGGCATACTGGAACCGTAAACATTACCATTCGATCAATGCTCTGGTGGTATGTCTTGCAGATATGACCATCACACATGTGTGTGCCCGTTTCCCCAGTTCGGCACACGATGCCTACGTGATGAGGAGTAGTCGCATCCCGAGGATGATGTCACAGATGCCGAACCAGCGTGCCTGGCTTGTTGGTGTGTACTGACTTTGTACCATTGTGTGTGTTCTGCTATGTTGTTTTCCGCACACATTTTCAAATCGGCTAATGTGCAATTGTCTGTCTGTAGGTGACTCGGGATACCCCAACATGCCGTGGTTGCTGACACCCCTCATTAACCCTGTGACACCAGCCCAGATGCGCTACAATGAGGCACATGGTCGGACGAGGAGGGTGATTGAGCGGACCTTTGGTCTCCTGAAGAGCCGCTTCCGCTGCCTGGACAAGACAGGAGGGGCCCTCCCATATGCCCCAGCAAAGGTGTGCAAGATTGTCATCGTCTGCTGCATGCTACACAACCTGGCAGTGCGGAAGGAGTTGCCTCTCATCCTGGATGACGATGACCAACGTCCGCCACCTGTGGAAGATCCTGGCCTGGGTCACGATGCCAGTGAAGATGATGATGATGATGATGGTGATGTCCGCACACAGCTCATCACCAACTTCTTCAGCTGAATGTGAGTCTCCAGAGGGTTGTAATGTCAATGATTTGAGTTTGCATGATATGTGTGTGTGGTGCTCTGGTGCTGTTTGAGTGTGGACATGTGCTACTTGACTGGATGCGTGCAGCGATGTGTCCTTGCAGTTGGTCTGTACTGCCCAACAGTGTTGAGATGCTAACTTGGTTTTGTGTAGGTATCTCGTGACATGTATTAGACATGAGTATTGCCGTTCTGTGCTGTTCTTCAGTGGTTTTGACTGTGTGTCATGTCTGTCCTTCACAGGGTGCTGCCGGAGTTGTTTGATCAACTTGGATCCCCCGAAACCATGATTCAACTTCCAAGGTGGAAGCAGTCGTTTCCCTACAGGTGATGTGCCACACACCCCTGGACTTTCTATCTTCTGCACTTTTTGACTTTGTGGCCACAGCCAGGTGGGATTAGCTTGCATTTGTAGTGGAAACAACATGTTGCAAATGTGTAATAAACCTGTGCTTCACTTTGGGATGTGCGTTGTCTGTAGTCACACATCTGACTGACATTTGCTTACTGCACCTGTAGTCTAGTTGACACTGACTGTGAATAGGTGGCGTGTCTGTGCATTCCACTGTATTTCGTTGCAACATCAGTATAGGTGATAAGTCTGATGGCCCTGGTGTGTATGTGTTGTGTGGCCCTAGTGGTGTGTCTCCCTCATATGTGTCACGTCGCCATGACTGACATGATGGTGTTGGACTTGCTGTAGCAGTTAGCATGCACAGTTTCATTTTTCTGATCACCATCTCCATGACAGAGAGCACGTTGGAATCACAACAGAGGCAGATATGGTGTATTGGTGAGTTTATTTACATACAGGTGTGAGGATGGTGCACAGGATGGTGGGTGCTGTACATAGAAATTGGAATCCAAAGTTCCCATGTGATTTGGAAGTCTTGGTAGCTGAAATGTCCAGAGTAAAGTCCACAGTCATCTGATAAATTTGGTCAACTAGAGCTCCCCATGTCATGTGGGAGAGTTGGGTTGGCTTCGACAGGGCGTGCAGTTTGCACACAGAGGAAAAGTTCCAGAACAGGTGTTGGCTTCCTGGGGGATGTAGATGGCCATCGGCCTCTCAGTTTGGCCTCCTCGGACGGCCCCTCTTCTTGGGGGGGGGACCCTCAGGTGCAGGCTGTGGCGGTGCAGGGGACTCTCTGCCAGAGTCCTCCTCCCTCCCTGTGGCATTTGCAGTTGTTTCAGCAGCAGATGTTGTGGGCACACATGGAGGTGAGGCCATGTTGGTGCTGATCTGGTGGAGGCATGTCAGTATGTCCCTATGCACCGCTGTCAGTTGTTCCAATGTGTCCCACTTGGACTCCATGCCACACATGTGTGTCTCGACACGTGACATGTGTGTCTCGACACGGGACATGTGGGAGTCCAAGCGGGCATGATGGGCAGCCTGCTGCTGTTGTATGTCCTTGAGGATCCCCACTACCTGGCTGACCTCTCCGGTGCTAGTCTGGTACGCATCCGCGATGCGTGCCAGTTGTGGGTCATCATGCAGTCCAGACCCCTCTGCAAAGAGCGACCTATGTCTACCACCCCTCCCACCACCCCTGGCGACACGTGCAGGACCTGCGGTGGCACGCACAGGTGACCGTGGGCCCACTTGGGTGTTGTTCCTGGGCTCGTTGTCACCAGCTCCAGTTTGGGCCTGGGTCCCTGTGCTGTTGTCATCTGTGGTCCTGGTCTGTCTGTGTTGGCAGGGTGGCCTGTGTGTTGGCAGTAGTTGGAGGGGTGGGTGCAGGGGGTGCAGATGTTGGTCCTGCTGGTGCTGCATGATGACTCACACCGGAGGGTCCAGCTTGTTCTTCGCCATCCGAGGAGTGCAGAGGCTGATCCACACCAGTGAGCTCAGTGTTCCCCGGAGCCTGGGACAGGGACTCCTCCTCGTTTGCTGCTGTGTCCCCATCATCACCTGTTTTGGGGAGAGACACAGATTGTATGTTATGTTTCTACTGGCATCAATTGTTCAAACACCTGACAGTTGTGACTGTACCTCTGGATGTGGGCCAGGACATTGCATTCTCCTAAATTGTGACAGTCAGAGAGTGATATTGGTGTAGCACATTGTCCTGCCAACCTGTGGCATGTCAATGTGAATGTTGAGGTGTGTGCATGACCAGCATTGGTGGTATTTGGTTGCCATCCAGGCCTCCTTCTCCCCCAGCCCAGTTATCCCACCATGAAGTGTGCTTCCATTGCAGGGAGTGCAAGTTGTCTTTCAGGATGTCAGTCAGTGGTGTCCTGCTGTTGGTTGTTGCACAGTTCCCAGCAGGGCCTTGTGCTCCCCCAGCAGTAGCCAGTGTCAGCCATCTTGTGAGTCCTTTTCCACTCCCTGTGATGTGAGCATGGTTCAGGGTGGTGTTGATGGGCCAATTGTGAGGGTGACCAGTATCTGTGCCTACAACTCCCATCCTGCTATTGCCTCCACCCCCCTTCCCAGCATGCCCATCCTTCCTTCCTTTTGACTCTGCTACCCTGTGGGGTGGGGTGCCTGTGCTGACAGGATGGCTGGGAGTGTTGTCCTGGCAGTTGTTTGGCTACAAGTCCCAAGAGTGTCCCTGTGCTTCACACAGCATAACCCAGGGTGGTGGTTCTTTGTGGGATCTTCAGTTAGGATGTGAGGCATTGCATTCTCCCAGGTGGGTTATGTGGAGTTAGTGTTGAGGGGGTGTGTGAGGGGAGGTGCTTGTAACTATGGTCAGTGCTGTGAGTCCTGCTTCCCACCCAGCCAGATATCCCACCATGGAACGTGCTTCCATTGCAGGGAGTGCAAGTTGTCTTTCAGGATGTCAGTCAGTGGTGTCCTGCTGTTGGTTGTTGCACAGTTCCCAGCAGGGCCTTGTGCTCCCCCAGCAGTACCCAGTGTCAGCCATCTTGTGAGTCCTTTTCCACTCCCTGTGATGTGAGCATGGTTCAGAGTGGTGTTGATGGGCCAATTGTGAGGGTGACCAGTACCTGTGCCTACAACTCACATCCTGCTATTACCTCCACCCCCCTTCCCAGCATGCCCATCCTTCCTTCCTTTTGACTCTGCTACCCTGTGGGGTGGGGTGCCTGTGCTGACAGGATGGCTGGGAGTGTTGTCCTGGCAGTTGTTTGGCTACAAGTCCCAAGAGTGTCCCTGTGCTTCACACAGCATAACCCAGGGTGGTGGTTCTTTGTGGGATCTTCAGTTAGGATACGAGGCATTGCATTCTCCCAGGTGGGTTATGTGGAGTTAGTGTTGAGGGGGCGTGTGAGGGGAGGTACTTGTAACTATGGTCAGTGCTGTGAGTCCTGCTTCCCACCCAGCCAGATATCCCACCATGGAACGTGCTCCCATTGCAGGGAGTGCAAGTTGTCTTTCAGGATGTCAGTCAGTGGTGTCCTGCTGTTGGTTGTTGCACAGTTCCCAGCAGGGCCTTGTGCTCCCCCCAGCAGTAGCCAGTGTCAGCCATCTTGTGAGTCCTTTTCCACTCCCTGTGATGTGAGCATGGTTCAGAGTGGTGTTGATGGGCCAATTGTGAGGCTGACCAGTATCTGTGCCTACAACTCCCATCCTGCTATTGCCTCCACCCCCCTTCCCAGCATGCCCATACTTCCTTACTTTTGAGTGGACTTCACTGTGTGTGAGTGTGACAGCAATGGCAAGATGGCTGACAATGTGGTCCTGTTGTTTGTTGGTGCCCAGTTCCCAGCAGGGCCTTGTGCTCCCCCCAGCAGTAGCCAGTGTCAGCCATCTTGTGAGTCCTTTTCCACTCCCTGTGATGTGAGCATGGTTCAGGGTGGTGTTGATGGGCCAATTGTGAGGGTGACCAGTATCTGTGCCTACAACTCCCAACCTGCTATTGCCTCCACCCCCCTTCCCAGCATGCCCATCCTTCCTTCCTTTTGACTCTGCTACCCTGTGGGGTGGGGTGCCTGTGCTGACAGGATGGCTGGAAGTGTTGTCCTGGCAGTTGTTTGGCTACAAGTCCCAAGAGTGTCCCTGTGCTTCACACAGCATAACCCAGGGTGGTGGTTCTTTGTGGGATCTTCAGTTAGGATGTGAGGCATTGCATTCTCCCAGGTGGGTTATGTGGAGTTAGTGTTGAGGGGGTGTGTGAGGGGAGGTGCTTGTAACTATGGTCAGTGCTGTGAGTCCTGCTTCCCACCCAGCCAGATATCCCACCATGGAACGTGCTTCCATTGCAGGGAGTGCAAGTTGTCTTTCAGGATGTCAGTCAGTGGTGTCCTGCTGTTGGTTGTTGCACAGTTCCCAGCAGGGCCTTGTGCTCCCCCCATCAGTAGCCAGTGTCAGCCATCTTGTGAGTCCTTTTCCACTCCCTGTGATGTGAGCATGGTTCAGAGTGGTGTTGATGGGCCAATTGTGAGGCTGACCAGTATCTGTGCCTACAACTCCCATCCTGCTATTGCCTCCACCCCCCTTCCCAGCATGCCCATACTTCCTTCCTTTTGAGTGGACTTCACTGTGTGTGAGTGTGACAGCAATGGCAAGATGGCTGACAATGTGGTCCTGTTGTTTGTTGGTGCCCAGTTCCCAGCAGGGCCTTGTGCTCCCCCCAGCAGTAGCCAGTGTCAGCCATCTTGTGAGTCCTTTTCCACTCCCTGTGATGTGAGCATGGTTCAGGGTGGTGTTGATGGGCCAATTGTGAGGGTGACCAGTATCTGTGCCTACAACTCCCATCCTGCTATTGCCTCCACCCCCTTCCCAGCATGCCCATCCTTCCTTCCTTTTGACTCTGCTACCCTGTGGGGTGGGGTGCCTGTGCTGACAGGATGGCTGGAAGTGTTGTCCTGGCAGTTGTTTGGCTACAAGTCCCAAGAGTGTCCCTGTGCTTCACACAGCATAACCCAGGGTGGTGGTTCTTTGTGAGATCTTCAGTTAGGATGTGAGGAATTGCATTCTCCCAGGTGGGTTATGTGGAGTTAGTGTTGAGGGGGTGTGTGGGGAGGTGCTTGTAACTATGGTCAGTGCTGTGAGTCCTCCTTCCCACCCAGCCAGATATCCCACCATGGAACGTGCTTCCATTGCAGGGAGTGCAAGTTGTCTTTCAGGATGTCAGTCAGTGGTGTCCTGCTGTTGGTTGTTGCACAGTTCCCAGCAGGGCCTTGTGCTCCCCCAGCAGTAGCCAGTGTCAGCCATCTTGTCAGTTGTTTTCCACTCCCTGTGATGTGAGCATGGTTCAGAGTGGTGTTGATGGGCCAATTGTGGTTGTGACCAATATCTGTGACTACCACTCCCATCATGCTATTGGCTACACTAACTTCACCAGCATACACAGAATTCCTTCCTTTCAGTGAGCTTCCCTGTGAGGTGGTGTTCTAGTGGTGGCAAAATATCTGAGAGTGTTTGTTGGTTCTATTTGTGCCACTGCCTTGCTGTATTTGTTGTTAGGTTTGTACATGTCATGACACAGTTACATATGACTATGAGTTGGCAGGTATTGTGTTTGTCTGACTAGCATTCACATCTTGGGATGGATATCTTTTGGTTGCTGTGTATTTGCTAAGGGTGCATGGTTTGCCTATCCCCTTGACTGTGATGTGTGTGTGTTGTCACACCATATTGTGTATATTAGTTGTGTACTCACCAGGCTCTGGGATGTCTGTTAGTCCGTATACGCTCACTGGTGGTAGGATGGCCCGCACCTTCTCCTCCCAGGGCCTGAGGTATACTGGTTTTGCAGGAGGGCCACTGCCGGTGTGCTGGCTGAGGAGGTCGTCCTTTTTGAGTAGGTCCCGGACCCTCCTGCGCACATCATACCACCTGTTCTGGATGTCTTCCTTTGTGCGCAAACATGGTGATTGTGCGTTCACCCTGTCGACAATCCTCGCCCACATCTTGGTTTTCTGCGACATGGGGGTCTGTTGTACCAATGTACCAAACAACTGTGGCTCTACCCTGAGTATCTCGTCAACCAGGACTTCCAATTCACAATCTAGGAACTTGTGGTTCTTCTTTGGGGGCATGGTGATGGGTGGTGGTGGTGATTGATGTGTGTGTGTGTGTGCAAGTGGGGGGGTGTGAGTGTAGGTTTAGCTGGGTGTGTGTGAGGGTGCTATTTGTAGGTGTGGTAATGGTGTGTGGCTTGTGTGATGTATGAGCTGTGAGTGTGTCTGTGGTTGCTGTGTGATGGTGTTCTGGGCTAGCAGGTCAGTGGAATTTGCAAAGGATCATGGTAGGGATTTGTGGCCTTTATGTAGGTGGAGTTGGAGGTGTGTCCTTGTTCCATTTTTTTTTTCCTCCCTGTATTTATTGGCTTTGCGGTTGCTTGTTTGGCCCTTTTTTTTTTTTTTTTTCCTTGGTGTTTTTGGTGCATGTAGGAGTCGTTCTTGTGTCCGAGTAGGACGCTGCAGTTGTCTGGTGCGATCTTGTCCGACTCGTTCCCGCTGTGTGTCAGCTAGGTTTCATATGCGGCGTACGAGTCGGTCGCGGAGTATTGAGTTGCTTCGGCTGGGTTTTGTATGCGTGTCGGTCATACGGCTTGTGCTCCGGGCGAGTCGGTCGTGTTTTGCACGCACAGCATCGTACTACGCGGGTCGGAGTTCGCGGGTACGTTTCGTTCGGGTTCAAGCCGGGTGCGTGCCGGTCGGTTCGTATCGCGTGATTTCCCGGCCGGATGGCTTGTTTCCGTCCGGCTCGGTCGGTCGTTTTGTATTCCGTCCGAGTCGGTCGGATTTCACATGCATTTCATCGTACTACCCGGGTCGTACGGCGCCGGTCCGAGTCGGTCGGACTAAATTCCCGTACCGAGTCGGTCGGTACGTTTTCCGGCCCGAATCGGAATCGGCCCCTAAGAAGGCATCTCTTTGAAGTCTCCCACACTTCAAAGTCACAACTGGGTGTTAGTACTGGGCCTCAGACACCACCACTAGAGTACACTTCAGGACCTGTGGATACTCTGCCAGGAAGAAGGAATGCTGTGTTGCTGAAGGACTGCCACTCTGCTGGACTGCGGCTCTGGAAGAACTGCTTTCTTGCTGTGCTGACCTGCTGCCTGCTGCCCTCCTTGGCTGAGTGAGAATGACTGGACCCACAACACTTATACCAGAGGGACTCCAAGGGCTTGCTGGCTTGAATCCTGTTCTGAAGTCTCAGGGACATCAATGACTTCCAGCCACTGTGCTACAGCACCAGGGCTCTGCCATCTGTGAGCCTTGTCCTGCTATGTGATGTCAACCCAGTCCTGGACCCTTGGAAGTGGGTATAAAGTGCTGCTCCAACAAAAATCCATGCATTGACATTTGCGGGGTTCGAACCGGCACATCTCCATTGACGGCAATGAATTGTCACAGCTGCATGGAACAACTGTGACACATTGCTGCCGCTGTGAGGATTGACTGCGACGCATCGCCGACTGCACAGTGCATCAACTCCATTTCTGATGCATCTTTGAGTTTGCACGGCTAGGAGCCGACGCATCGCCTTTATCCTAGGGACCGTCGACGACGCATCGCCTCCTCTGCTCCTTGCATCTTTTCTTCAATGTTGACACAAACAAGGTACTTTGCAGCGGGTCAAACCTGGACACTGTAGCGAACCCTCACTCCATCATGGTTGGCCTGAACTTTTGATTTTGTCAAAGTGTATCGCGACCAGATAACCTCAGTTGGCACTTTATGCTATTAAGCATAAAGTGCATTTCAGTTTGATGTGGCATCATTTTGTGTGGTGTTTTCACTGTTTTACTGTTTGAATTGTTGCTCAAATACTTTACACATTGCCTCTTAAGACTGACTGCTCTGTGCCAAGCTACCAGGAGGTGAGCACAGGTTAATTTAGGGTGTTTGTGATTTGCCCTGACTAGCTTGGACAAGGTGCATACCTCTGTCAAGCAGAACCCCAATTTCTAACAAGATTACAGAATTAGTAAAATGCATTCACAAAAAAAAAAAAAATGAAAAAAAAAAAATGGAGTGATTTTGAGAAATTAAAGACCAAATGGGCAAGGAAGCATGAGAAGAAAAAAAAACTATTAAAGACAGATGAAGCAAGTAAAACGTCATTGTCAGGTTCCCAAGATGGGAGAGAAGCTTCAGCTTATCCATTGAGAGAAATACTAGGTGAAGGGCATGTTCATGTACCTTGGAGCAGAGGCGATCTTGCAGCATTTGTGTACAATTTCCCAAAATTGAGAGAGCCTGTACAATGGTATACACAAGTTGACAGATTTGTTAAAATTCCGAAGGTGTTGTGGATTGATTTGAACACATTCTTTGATATTGCACTGCCAAGTGATTTGTGCACCGAGTGTAAGGTTGCTGTACATTGGTCACAGAAAGAGCCAATGAGAGGGGAGCACTAATGGACCATCTTCTGTGGTCATGGAAAAATATGATGCAGTGATTACATTTCTGAAAGGCAAGGTTCCCCCAAAGGATAATGATTGGGTAAAGATTAAAAGAACCCCCTAAGAGACAAAAGAATCAGTGCATGATTACTATGAGAGATTGCTTCAGGTGTTTCAACAACACAGTAGATGGGAATATCCTGAACAGAGTGATATGGGATTTTTGGTGTCTCAGTTTGTTCTTGGGTTAAGACCAGAGATCAGTATGCACATACAACAGAGTTTGATTTGTTGCCAGACACAATCGTTGCATGAGATCTTAATGTATGCATAATATTGAATATATGACGTTACATCGCATGCCAACACAATGCAAGTGCTGTTACAACACGTTACCATTACAATGCACACTTTTACCACACATATGCCTTTACCACGCATGCCATTGCAACGCAAAGGCATGCGTGGTAAAGGCATATACTTTGTAAAAGTGGTTAAGGTAAGTAATGAAATGTATATATATATATATATATATATATAAGGCAGAGTGTCGAAACGCATCTGTCGGTGCGGGGGGTTCCAGCACATTAAAATCACTTCAAAACGAATTCCTGTGAGTGCCCTCCTTTAACACGCCAACCAAACGGTTCGGTAAAGTGGAGAAATATATATATATATATTTCGTCCGGATTCGCGCACCCGGCGCGACTCCGGAGGAAATTTTTTAAAAACCGCCACCTCCCCGGGGCATTAATATATTTGAGCTGGGGACCGCCACCTTCCCGGGGCTTAAATAAAATTAACAAGCATTTCCAATGCAATAGGTCTCGCATTTACACGAGTTTAAGCTATTGGCATTGTAAATGACAATGCCTTTTAGTTATGTTTTAAAAACAAAAATAAAAGGCATTGTCATTTGCAATGTCAATAGCTCAAACTGGCGTAAATGCGAGACCTATTGCATTGCAAATGCTTGTTCTAGCTTGTATTGTTCACACATCTGGACCGCAGAGTCACGTAGCTTTCAAACGAAACAAAATCCTGCCTTGTTTATTTTGGGACTTGTATTCTTTGCCCTAATAGAAGGGGGCATGATAATTATACTTTGTTTTGGGATACGGAAACGCACAATCTGTTGATTATCCATCTGAAGCAAACACAAGCCGTCGAAAGAATTACATTATTTATTTAACTTGACACCCCGAGCCACGAGACGAATACACTGCAAGTACTCCGACCCCCTCCTCACACTCGGGGCTGTGAGCATACTTCTACGCTGTGTATAGCCGTGCTGTGTCCTCGATGACCTTCCTCACCCTGAGAAACGGTCCCGCGACGCTGCCAGCCCACTGCCCGCTGGCGGCATAGCCCTGTTCTAAGGACGCCTTGGCCATTTTATGAGCTGTGATGACGTCAGCAGTTAAACTGGACAACGAGGAAGAGGCTGGCTTTAGCACCCTAGAGTTTTGTCCCTCTACTTTCCATGCAAATAAAAAACACGAGCACCTAAAAGGGGGAGGATTTTTCAGTGGCACCTTTCAGTAACTTCAGAAGGATGAAGAGCAGAGGCGAAAATCTGACCCCTGGGGTCGGACAGAAGGCCATCGGTGTATTTACACCATGCTTGGAGGATAGCGCCTGACTGGGAGGGAGGGACGAGAGGGCAGCTGAAAGGCTTGTTTACCTTCTTCGTTTCCCCTCCTTCCCCTGGAGACTCAGCTTGGCATCTGCAGTGTAACGCCGCAAGTGAAAGATCCAGTCTGGGTGGGCGGGGCCAAAAGGAGACAGGGCGGTAACAAGGAGGGACTAAGAAGCCTCAACGTACTAACCTGTCCATGGGTTATTATTAGGCAATCGGTGGACAGTCGGCACTTCCTTCGCCACCAATCAACACAACACAAAGATGCACAGCAACATGAAAGCAGCAGAGCAAGAGTTGAACACGCAGCGTATTCACGCAGCGTATTGCCCCGAACGTACTAACCTGTCCATGGCTCCCTGTCAAGGGGAGCTGCATGTTAGCAGCTCCCCTTGCCCAAAAGCAATGCCGGCTCCCGCAGGAGGTGGGGAGCTGCCAGGGACCGTGGGGGCATTGGGGCTCCCCCCACGGTCCCCAACGCTAAGGGCCGGCCCCAGGGGATGGGATCCCAGGGGTCAGAAGTGGCCCGGGGGGGCCACGCGGCCCCCCTCCCCTAATTTTTTTTATTTTTTAAAAGAGGCCAGGCCCCGGGGCCTGGGGTCCCCGGGGCCAATAGTGGCCCAGGGGAGGGGGGCCACGCGGCCCCCCTCCCCTAATTAATTTTTTTTTTAAAAGAGGCCAGGCCCCGGGGATGGGGTCCCCGGGGCCAGAAGTGGCCCGGGAGGGGGGCCACTCGGCCCCCCTCCCCTTTAATTTAATAAAAAAACAGAAGGTGCCCCGGGGGATGGGGTCCCCGGGGCCACAATTGGCCTGAGGAGAGGGGCCACGCGGCCCCCCTCCAAAAAAAATAATTAAAAAAGTAGGCTGGCCAGGCTGGGGTCCCCGGGGCCATAATTGGCCTCTGGAGGGGGGCCACGCAGCCCCTCTCCCAAAATTAAAAAAAAAAACCACAAGGCTGGCCAGGCCCCGGGGGATGGGGTCCCCGGGGCCAGAAGTGGCCCAGGGAAGGGGGGCCAAACGGCCACCCTCCCATAAAATTGAAAAAAAAAATGTTTTAAAAAAAAGGCAACTCGCCGGAGGCCCCACCCCCTCCCTGCATGGTTAAGGTAAGTAATGGTATGTATGTATGCCCTTGCTTTGGTGTAATTTCCACCTGGGAGTGCATCCCACCTAGAGGCAACTCTTTTTGCATTTTGTACAGCGGCCTGCCTGGTCGCGGGATTGCACCACCGCGAAACACTTGCGGGTCCGCGGCTGCTTTATTGGGGCAGCTAACTGTGGAACAGGAGGTGCCTGTTATATGCAGGGGTGCCGGCGCGAACATCGGCAATCCTTTTAAAGACATTTATTGAATGTGAGTGGCGGCGGCGACCCACTTGGGTTTTACTGAACCACCAGTCCCAGGAAGAATTGCTTCAGGTGGTTCACCTGAGCATAATTATTATGGGAATTTACTGGAGGTTGCCGCACGCCGTCACGTCACATGGTCTGCCACTGAAGAGGGCGTTGGCCCGAAACGCGTCTGGCAGGAAACCAGAAAAGGACTTTGTTCATAGCGTGTGCCCTTGCTTTGGCGTAATTTCCACCTGGGAGTGCATCCCACATAGAGGCAACTCTTTTTGCATTTTGTACAGCGGCCTGCCTGGTCGCGGGATTGCACCACCGTGAAACACTTGCGGGTCCGCGGCTGCTTTATTGGGGCAGCTAACTGTGGAACAGGAGGTGCCTGTTATATGCAGGGGTGCCGGCACGAACATCGGCAATCCTTTTAAAGACATTTTTTGAATGTGAGTGGCGGCGGCGACCCACTTGGGTTTTACTGAACCACCAGTCCCAGGAAGCATTGCTTCAGGTGGTTCACCTGAGCATAATTATTATGGGGGTTTACTGGGGGTTGCCGCACGCCGTCACGTCACATGGTCTGCCACTGAAGAGGGCGTTGGCCCGAAACGCGTCTGGCAGGAAACCAGAAAAGGACTTTGTTCATAGCGTGTGCCCTTGCTTTGGCGTAATTTTCACCTGGGAGTGCATCCACCTAGAGGCAACTCTTTTTGTGTGTATATATATATATATATTATCTACTGGCGGTCGCCAGTAGATAGTTATAGTTAGGACCTATTATCCATAGGAAATTCATAACATTCTATTCCCAATAAGTTTGGCGTCGTTTGACGAATCATTGCAACATTTTCAAAACTAGTGGGGCGCTCCGGTCCGCTCCTGTCTTGAAAGTTTCGGGGTGATTCATCAAGCGGGGGCCGAGAAAAAAGGGGGGTCCCAAAACATGTTTTCTCCATGTTAATTCCCATAGGAAATTTTAGCCACGGCTACAGCCCGAACTGCTGAACGGAATTACACCAAATTTTGCAAAAAGGTAGCGCTTGGTTCAGAAAGCGACCTTTTTTTAAATGGTGTAAAGCCGTTCAGTAGTTGCGGAGAAATTCAAAAAATAAGAGTGAAAAAATCAATTTCCCATAGGAAACTTTATGCAAGGCTACAGCCAAAACTGATGAACGGAATTACACCAAATTTGGCAAAAAGGTAGTGCTTGGTTCAGAAAGCATTCTTTTTAAAAATGGTGTAAATCCGTTCAGTAGTTGCTGAGAAAATCCAAAATAAAAGTTTCGATATCTATGGCCGCGGTGGATCCGCGCACCCTCCCGATCACGAGCTGCATGCTAATTGGCTGTCAACACTCCAAACCAGGAAGTGTTGACAGCCATCTTGTTCCTCGGAAGAACCGAGGAACAAGAAACCAGTAAAACAACTGCGTAAAACGCAAAAAGGGGGCAGGGTAGAAACACCCTGACCCCCTAGGCCTGCTCAGGGGGTCCTATAAGGACCCCCAGGGCCCCCCCCAATTTTTTTTTTTTTAAATCGGCAGGATGCGCTTAGGGTGCCAAGTCCCGGGGGCATGGGGGGTTTATTTAATAATATGGGGGGGCCTCTAAGGCCCCCCAAGCCCCGGGGACCGCCACCCCCCGGGGCTTTAAAACAATAATGGTGCGGGAGGGCTCTCGGCCCTCCCGCAGCCCCGGGGACCGCCACCCCCCGGGGCTTCTTTTTTTAAAAATAATACACCTGTGTGGGGGGGCTCGAGCCCCCCCACACGCCCCGGGGACCGCCACCTCCCCGGGGCACTAAAAAAAAAAGCTAATTTGGGGGTCCGGAACGGACCCCCGAGCCCCCGGGACCACCACCTCCCGGGGGCTGTGCATGTGAAGGGAGGGGGGCAGCGCGGCCCCCCCTGGAGCCTGTGGTGGCCCTGGGGACCACCACCCCCAGGGCCGGCTCCTGGGACACTGTAGTTTGCTATGACAGGACGGAGCCTCGCGGCTCCCGTCCTGTCATAGCAAACTGCTTTGGATATTGGAAGAGAGAGCAGGAAACCTGCTCTTTCTTCCAATATCCAAAGCACATTGCTTTTCCACACGGGGAGCTGCATCTTAGCAGCTCCCCATGTGGAAAAGCAATGCCGGCTCCCGCAGGACGCGGGGAGCCGGCAGGGTCCGTGGGGGGATTGGGGACCCCCCCACGGTCCCCAACAGAGAGGGCCGGCCCCGGGGCCATAAGTGGCCTGAGGTGGGGGGCAACGCAGCCCCCCTCCATCAGTTTAAAAAAAAAAAAAAAAAAGGCCAAGCCCCGGGGGATGGGGTCCCCGGGGCCGATTAAGGCCTGGGGAGGGGGGCCACGCGGCCCCCTTCCAAATTTTTGGGAAAAATTTTAGGGGATGGGGTCCCCAGGGCCAATAAATTAGAAAAAGAAGGGGGCCACACAGCCCCCTTCTTAAAAAAAAAAAAAAAAAAAAGACCGGCATCGGCCGGAGGCCACGCCCCTTCTTTCAGCACTCTGCAAATGCGCCCCTGGCGCGTTTGCAGATGGGGAACGAATTCCCCTTGAATACTGGGGTCCCTGGGGCCAACTAGCCCACCAGGAACCTCCAGTATGCGCTAGGGGCTGCGTTGCAGAGAGGTGGTCCAGGCCACGCCCCTTTTACACCTCTTTGCAACGCAGCTCTGTGGCGCTTACTGGAGGTACCTGGTGGGCTAGTTGGACCCCAGGGACCCTCAGGATTCAAGGAGACTTAATCCCCCAACTTAAAACGCGCCACGGGGCGCGTTTGCACAGTGGTGAAGGGAGGGGGCGGGGCTTCAGGTGACATGTGTGCATGGCCACGCCCCGTGGTGCATTTCTAAGTGTTGATTTTTGAAACATACAAGAGAGACCTCAGTGCTGCATCTTTGAGCCCAGTACTGATCCTGAAAAGTAATTTTAACCGTACTTACCAGTAACTTGAATTTCCTTCCATAGGCTAACATTGACTGGTTTCACTTGGAAATTCTTCTAAGTGTGGAGTTTTGGAACTTTATAATATTCCTCTAAAATCAGCCAAACTACGAATTCCAATTTACTCACCTGTTATCAGGAGAGACCTCAGTGCTGCATCTTTCAGCCCAGTACTGATCCTGAAAAGTAATTTTAACCGTACTTACCAGTAACTTGAATTTCATTCCATAGGCTAACATTGACTGGTTTCACTTGGAAATTCTTCTAAGTGTGGAGTTTTGGAACTTTATAATATTCCTCTAAAATCAGCCGAACTACGAATTCCGATTTACTCACCATCAGTGATGTCATCAGTGATGTCACTGACCATGTCATGAGTGATGTAATATGTGACGTCATCAGCAGTGCATTGCGGGGCGCGAGTTATAGTTAGCTGAACAAACTATAACGGGGGAATTTCACGGGTTTTGTACGAGTGAAATGTCCAACTAACTATAACTGTCCCTAAAACCTATGGTTTTTTCAGTGAATATATATATATATATATATATATACATCCAA
>CAWUFW010024468.1:0-60159 GCA_963921515.1 Calotriton arnoldi | reverse complement strand
CCACAGCCTTTTCGACACTCAGCAGTCAGTGCCCTGCCCATTTTAACCAGCGTGGTCTGAGCATAGTAGGTTCGATGGAGGATATTCAATTGGACTAATTGAAACCCTGTCCATATGGCCACTTCCCGAAACATCTTAAATTCTGCAGCATTTGCAAGGAGAGTATTGTAACTTTGGATTGGCTCATTAATATTCATAGTATGTTCCAAAGTTTGATATTTTGTAAATTCTTTCACCTGTTTAGATTTTTCAACTGCAGACCAATAAATTATATTTATTTGTTGCTATTAATAACATCTCCGTGGTAATCATCTTCGACTAATACGGGTGATGGAAGTGACAGTAATCAGAGCCAAGTTATGTTCACTTAAATTTGTCTCATAACAAGATGCCATGCAGACCAGCCCTGTCCCCCACCTTTGGAGGGTTTCGCGCTGGCTGCAGCGATAGTTCCCGCTACCCCTCGTTTAGCGTCATGCACCCCACTGCGGAGAAGCTCGTAGTGAAAGCTCTTCTTCTGTTCTCGTCTTTTATGTTTTAATGTATGTTTCTGATGTCCACTGTCTGCAGTTCCTCAAGGTCATGAAGTGCCTTAACCTCCTGCTAGATATTTTTGCATTGGAACCTCCCACCCCCGCTATTATCCAGATTCTGTTTTGCCCTAATTTCTAGAATTTCTTCTCCTATTATTATAGCTGGAGAAAACCCATTTTGCCTGCCCGTGCACACACATTTCATAATAACAGTTTGTGTAAAGTTCCCTCTTCTGAAATATTTAGAGGTACGATGCGGCATTGTAAATACTTCAACGATGACTGTACCACCATTTAATCCGTGTTAAAACAAGTGGCAGGCCGATACCAATTCGTCCTTTCTTCGAGGGAACTGCTGGTCGATGACACTTTTAGTAATTGGTACGTTCCCTTGAACCTATAGCCCATGCTTCTTGGAGGCATATGATTGCAAATTGTAATGTTTCTCCTAATAATCTTTTCTTGTTTACTTTTTGGAGACCTTTTTGTGAAGAGGTTGAGCATAATATCGCTGGCAGCCTGTCCCAAGAAAAATTCTCTTTCTATTAACCATAGGCTGTATCGTCTCGAAGTGGAAGTGCAGCTCGGTGGCTCTGGGCGTAGAGTTGAATTTTTCGGGGTTCCTTATATAGTTGAAAGGTATTGAATGTAAGCTGGATAAGGGATTGTTTTTTTCATATTCTCTTGTGCCATTTAAAAAAAAAAAAAAACTAACCACTATTAGATTTGTATACATATATTCCCATTTAAATGAAAACATGCTATGTTGGACAGAATTAATCCAGCAGCTGTTTTTTTTTTAGCATTTTTACAAACCAGCTTTTCCCCTTATTGGTATCTTGTACTGTTGCGCTGAAAAGGCCTACTACAATTTACTCTTAGCTTTGGATGATGCAGAAGCTGTTTAGACGCTTAGATTGATTTAATATCGGCTAGATTCAGGAAACATATGTTGTGTATTTGTAAAGCACGCTCTCTATCACTCGCGAGGGTATCCTGGCGCTGACCTCTAAACACAAGGTGTTCTGTAAATGTTGTATCGTGTAATTAAACCAGGATGATTTTCTAAAGCCTCTGCTTCTCGTCTCCTCTTTAGAATTGGTGTTTATATTTCATGTTATTTTTGTTATTTTGTATACGTCGAAATATTGGTCCCAAGAAATTCAATGATCTAGAACTTGCCTGGTCTTAGAAATCAGACTTCATGATTGATTCAAATCCTGTATTGAGATTTGGCAATGACTGAGAAATTGTTATTCAAATAAATTATTTTATGCAAACCTTCCCCTTGCCCCCCAGTTTGGTGCTGATTGGAGGCCTCTGCAACTGTTGTGACTCCTTCTTCAAGCTTCGTCTCTGCTTCTGTTGGCCCCATCTGTCTGTCTCCTCTTTCCTCCCTATACTCAGTTATCCCATTTCCAGTTCTAATATCTGCACACTGAGTCCTTCCTGCATTCAAACCCTTCCCTTCTTCCCCAGTCTCTAGCTGATTGGAGGCCTGTGTATACCCAGCGGTCTCTGCCCAGGGCACCCAGTGAAAACCCCTCTTGTTCTTACCCACAGTACCCGGGACGAGCGAGAAGAAACGCTTACTGTGATAAACGTGTACTGCCCACGCGCTGACCCAGAGAAGCCCGAGCGCAAGGACTACAAACTGCGCTTCTACCGCCTCCTGCAGGCCAGGGCGGAAGCCATCCTGCGTTCTGGTGGGTATGTGAAGGGCTTGGGTTCAAGGGCTGCCACACACGTCTGCATTCGAGCAACGGATGTCACTAGTGCCGCGGAGAAGGCATAGAAGAGTTTGTGCACTGTTAAGGCCAGGCTGTGGTTTGTGCATTAGAGGGAATGTTATCCTGTGTGCTGAGCATGGAGCTGAGGGAATTTGAATGCCCCACTTGCAGGGGACATGGTATGCCCTATCCATGGGTCAGTGGTGAAAGGTTTATCCTCGGCTCTGAGTGTGGAGGGAGAGGGGCCTATATTTTCACGTTCAGGAAGGAGCGCACAGTGTGCCCTGGCCACTCTGAGGCTGTGTATGGACTGTGATGGTGGCATAGATGTATTTAGAAGTGGAGCATCCTCCAGGCTTCAGGAGAGACCGACTACAAGCTCTTTATTGAATAGATCGTAGGCATATGCAACCAATAGATGCCCACGCAGAAGAACAGTTGTAGGTTCACTGCCCCACTTCAGAGAGTTGAAGGGTCAGTAGTGGGAAGGTGGGCTGTGCGGTGATTTTGCGGAATTCTCTTCCTTGCATGCAGCAGACGTTGCCATAAACTCGTTTCGACTCTTTATCCTTTTGCTCTTTTTGCAGTCACGTCATCGTCCTAGGCGATGTGAACACGTCCCACCGGACCATAGACCACTGCGATCCACAGGACCCGGTAGGTCTCATCTGTTCACACATCTCTTCCCCTCCCTTTGTGCTTCCCGCTTCCTCCGTGTCTCCAGAGATTGGGAGTAGGTGATCCCTGGTCAAACACCTTGAGCACACTCCTGTAGCCAGCAGCCCTGGAGGTGGTTTCGCTTCGACCTGTTGCCTGCGTAGTTTAACGAACAGAGAATGGGTGAAGTTCAGGGGGTGTGCACAAAACACAAAACTTTCATCGGTTTGTGCCATGTCCCAGAGAGCACTGGTTGTCTCAGTGGCAGGTGGCGATACCATAAAATATCAGGAAGGACTTGGTCCTACACAAAGGGGTCATGTAGAGATTGTGTTGTGCTTTACGTTGTGAGACAGGTCAGGTGGGGTGACACCAAGGCTCAGGAAGTATCATGTTGTGGGTGACACAGCATGAATGAGATGAGGCAACATCAGCTAAGTAGGACTGGTTGGCAGGGACAAAACTCTGTAGCAGACACTAGAATTATTTCTTCGTGGAGTCCCCAATTATGTGCTTCCTTCAGGGGATGCGTGTGGGAGCCATCGCCCCCATCGTGGTCCATTCTTCTGGAGGGCTCCATATTGTCTTGATCGTTCCGTAGACTGCACAGCTGAGCATGATGGGTGCAGAACATAGGGCCCGATTTAGATCTCGGTGGACGGGTTACTCCTTCACAACGGTGGCGGATAGCCCGCCCTCCGAAATATAAATCCATTATATCCTATGGGATTTATATTTCGGCGGACGGGATATCTGTCACCGTTGTGACGGAGTAATCTGTCCTCCGAGATCTAAGGAACTTTATTTAAATCTTGGCGGACGGTTTACTGCATCACAACAGTGACTTATATCCCGTCCGCCGAAATATAAATCCCATAGGATATAATGGGATTTATGTTTCTGTGGGCGGGATATCGGTCACCGTTGTGATAGAGTAACCAGTCTGCCAAGATCTGAATCAAGCCCATAGCGTTCTTGGGCTCTGGGTCAGGAGATCCGTAGTGCTTTCTGTAAAATACTGGCCTTAAGACGTTCGTGCTGAGTCCTTTAAAATATAATCTGCAAGAAAGAGGTCCAGATTTGCAACTTTTGCAAATGACCTAAACGTTTGCTGGGAGCTTTGAAAAATATACTGTACAACTTGAACGTAAAATGCGATGTTTTGTTGTATATTTTAAATTATAATGTTTAGACTGTGGAAATGGCATGAGCCAGAGAAATTTTCATTTGACATTTTATAGACTGAGTTGTTTTCCAACTGTTTCTTTTGACAGCATGTTTTGATAAATACTTTAAGAGTGCAGCATGGCTTTCAGCTACTGTATGAATTGGCTGAGGCTGTGTTCTGGCTAGACATGCCATTGTGCCCCAGCTATCTCCCACTTCATGTTTAGAAGGCCCACTGCTTCTCGACAAGGAGTCCTGTTGTTGGAGAACAAATTGGCTCTTAGGATCTTTCTAGGTGTTTTATGGTTGTAGGCGAGGAAGTGTGGAGGGCGAAATGAGTTGCGTTCAGTTGAATGACGTAACACCTAGTGCTATGAAGGCTGTGTGCAAACTAGATTCTAATAATAGTGCGACCTTTGTAGTTTACCTTTTTTTGATCCAGAGAGGTGACTGGACGGTTTGACCTGAGTGATAGTGTCAATAAACTCTGAAAAAGGGTTAGGGTTTCCTCTCTGCTCAGTTGGTGATGCATTAAAGAAGTTAAGTATACATTTGTGTCTCTCGAAGATTGTCTGAGCTCCTGCATTTCTGTCCTCCAGGAATTCTTCGAGGAAAATCCAGGGCGCAAGTGGCTGAATCAGTTCTTGGTCCATGGGGACGGCGGTGCTGAAGCTCAAGAGTCCGCGGCTGAAGCGGAGGAGGAGGATTCGCCACCGGCTGCGGAACAGGAAACTGGGGGGATGTTTCTGGACAGCTTCCGCTTCTTCTACCCCACGCAGCGAAATGCGTTCACCTGCTGGTGTACGACTACTGGCGCCAGGCAGACCAATTATGGCACGCGGATTGACTACATTTTAGGGGATCGGGCCCTGGTGGAGCAGGAGTTTGAGGATTCCGTTCTGATGCCAGATGTAGAGGGCTCGGACCACTGCCCCATCAAGGCCTTCTTAAGATGCAAGCTGGTGGCAGCGCCAAAGTGCCCTCCATTCTGCACCAAGTACTTGCCAGAATTTGCTGGCAAGCAGCAGAAGCTGTCCCAGTTTTTGGTTAAAATTGACCGTCAGCCTGTCAATGGCCAGGTGATGGAGGACACACTGCCAAGCTCACAAGAAGCCAAAACAGTACATGAGAACAGGGCTCCTACTGGTGATCAGAGGCAGATGAATGTTGGGCGAAAGCAAAGCCGGACAGAAGAGGTAAGCAAAAAAGGTGCGAAAAAGCAGAAAACGGACCTTCCAAGTGGGCAAGCAAGCCTCCTCGGCTTTTTTAGACCCACCAATGCGAAAGGCAGAGGAGAGGTGGTCGAGAAGGTGAAAAAAGACTCTGACAAGATTGGACAAAAACTGGAAACTGATAGTAAGTCCAAGAGTGCTATCAGTACTCACACCCCAGTGTTGCAGGCAGAGGTGGGTGCCACAGTGTGCCAGGTCAAGCAACAGACTGATTTCTGGAAGTCTGTCCTAAAGGGCCCCGCACCGCCTCCGATCTGCAAGGGCCACAGCGAGCCATGTGTCCTGCGGACGGTGAAGAAGGAAGGACCCAACCTTGGCAAGCAGTTCTATGTGTGTGCGCGGCCCGAGGGCCATGCCTCCAACCCAGAGGCCCGCTGCAACTTCTTCTTGTGGGTTAGCAAGAAGCCCTCCAGTTGCAGGTGAGACTGTGAGGGTGGGGTTCCGAGTGAAGTGCTCACCATCTCTCCCCCTCACAGCATTTGAAGCACTTGGGCACTGCCCATTCCTCCTGCCCAAGCACCTCTCATGTGGGTCGCTGTGAGAAGGAAGTTGTAGGCCGCTACGATACATCAGTCAGAATATATTGACACAAGCTAGAAAGAAACTACGCTGGATTGAAATGGGTGCATGAAAAAATGGCCTTCAGTCTTCGAGCACAAAACTAAAATGGCTGTCCAAGTGGCTTGCTCTTGGAGCAGTCCAGCAGGCTGCCTAGAGGGAGACTGACTGACATGCTTGTGTGTCTGTCTCCGATGGGTCTACCAGGGTGACGCTCCTGGCAGCCTGTGTAGTGATATGGTGCCAGTAGCCTGGCTGGAATGGCTCTCTCCCAGCAACCTGTGTCGGCTACATGTCTCCCATCCCTGTGGTGACTCTCTCCCAGCAGTCTGTGTCGGCTACATGTCTCCCATCCCAGTTGTTACTCTCTCCCAGCAGCCTTTGTTGGCTACATATCTCCCATCCCCGTGGCTACTCTCTCCCAGCAGCCTGTGTCCGCTACATATCTCCCATCCCGTGGCTACTCTCTCCCAGCAGCCTGTGTAGGCTACTTGTCTCCCATCCCCGTGGCTACTCTCTCCCAGCAGTCTTCTTAGGTCGTGTGACTCCCAATATCTTGGCTTGGTCAACTCCTGCAACCTTGCTGGGGCACACTTTACTTTACAATCCAAGCCTATCTTGAAAGCCTCTCTCTTCTATCAAAGTGCCTCGTTCTGAAAGCGCTTTTAGTTTTAGGCCATACCACTTTGCGGATTACAAATCAATGGTGTGCTGTTCTAAGCTGAGTGGCGCACACAAAACACTTCTCATGTTGTCTGTATTGACGTTCCATGTAAATAAAAGCATTGAGCAATTGTAATGGAGTTTATTGTAGAAAATCATTGATTAATGTTGAAAACAAATTTGAAATTATGAAATCAAGCTTGCAGAAATGTTTCAAAGTAAACGAGGAATATTAGAAACCTTTTGTGTTCATTATTACACCACTTAGTAACTGAAAGGGAATCAATTCCCTTTGACACATCAAGTGAATATTGCTGTGTTCACAACACAGTGGATAAGTAGGTAATGGATAACTTTTCAGTGCTGGCTGCATAGAATGTGACAATCTCCCTAAGAGATGCATGCTTTCCTTTGGGGAGTCTTTGCTGGCTTATTATGACATGGGTAGTAAGGCACAGCATGGCCATTGCTGAGAACGTTTATGTGTACCACATTGTGAATTGTGTGTTCGCTTCCGGCATTTGTGTCCGGCTGCAAACTTCAAGCCTCCAAAGGTGGTTGCTGCTTTCTGTCCCAACAGTACCCAGAAACCTACTTTTTGATAAAACTTTTATCCACTTGAACAATCGGGTCTATCAGCATGACCTGGAAAGTGGTTATTTCCGGGTCAGTCAGGCAGGCCTTGAAGTTGTTTCTGAAGGGAGTGGGCATCTTCAGTGGCCACCTCAAGATCCATAAAAGCAATCAAGACTTGGCTTGCAACACAAATTGGGACTAAACTGACTCTTGACTAAAGTCGAAGTGGTTAGTATACACTGCCCGTGAAGCTGTTCATTACGTTGAAGATCTGCGCTGCAAAACCAAAGAGCACAGACCGAAACTCACCACCCAAAGGCAAGAGAAGAAGTGACAAACTTGCTGCTCCAAGCAGAGCGTTATAGCGCTCTGTGTCGGTGCCCTACATCTCAACAGCTAGATCTTGAGGCCCTGAAAATACTAAACTCACTGCACCGAAAACTATTTCCTGAAACAAAGCAGCATACTACAGTAACATCAGCACAACCACAGAAGCACAGCCTCTCGTCAAAGCCAACAGGCATTGCAG
Source organism: Calotriton arnoldi (assembly GCA_963921515.1). Classification (NCBI taxonomy): domain Eukaryota; kingdom Metazoa; phylum Chordata; class Amphibia; order Caudata; family Salamandridae; genus Calotriton; species Calotriton arnoldi. The sequence continues at coordinate 52,514 of CAWUFW010024468.1, read as the reverse complement.
CAATCCCTGTACGCACCGGCAGATCGCATATTCCAACAGCAAGAACAATATGATAGCCAGTTTGTCACGGAGAACATAGGCAAGATATGGAAACTTGTTTACGTCAGATAAAGGAAGTGGCAACCCTACGCTATCCCACCCACCCAAGCAACAAAATGGACACCATTCATCCTCTCATCCATGATCGCTTGAGCACGCTCTTCAACGCCTCAATAACTCAAGACGCTGCTAGCCCTATTCAGTGACCCCCTCGCACAAGGCGTTTCCTCTGATGGACAGAGAAGAAAGCTCGCCTTAGCATCGGTGAACTTTCCAAATACTTTCCAAGCGCCCTTTCCTTCCTTTGAAAGATCACTCAAAAGGCAGAGTCTAGCAGCAAGTTAAATGAATCCATATTGACTCCCTCCTTCACTGCACCATCCAGATGGTGTTTGACATCCTCCTCATCACGTCAGTGAAGATCTCTGGCTTCTCAGCCTCGTGAGTGTCTTCTCAACATTTGGTACTGTTTTCACCTAGCCTTGCCGAATACCTTAACTTTACATAAGACCTTTCAACGTCGCTGGTCTTAAATTCATCTCCTACTACCTAACCAACCGCTTGTCCAACCAAGCCCATGAACACCAGAAAGCATTCTGGTGACCTGTGATGTATCCTGATGCTCTGTCCAGTCACTTCTTCTTGTCAGACCTCTGGACTCACTCCTGACGAGCAAGAGTGTAAAGATTCACCCGTATGGAGAGGAGACACAACTCTACCTGAAGCTCTAATATGAGCGTGACAATGATCGAAGAAATATCTGTTTCTTCATCATCCAAGCCTGGTATCTCAGGCGTACTTGAAGTAAACCCAACTGACAACAGAGCTTTGTCACGCTGACAGTGCAGCTATGCGCTTCGTGTCTGCAACCTAGACACCTGTCGCTTGCCACTAACGAGCACCTAGTGCGCGGTATCAAGACACCTCAAGGAACGAGGATTGCTGATCGCCCCCCGAGTAGGAACTACACTGGCTCCTCCAAGCTCAAATGTCCTCCAGGGTCCACTACATTATATTCAAGGCTGCAGCCCCAACACAACCACTGACCTTGAAAAATGAGATTATAATATCAGCGGTTCCCACAAGTCATGCAGCTAGGGCATCGCCCGCTTCAAACGAGAAGTGCAAGAAAGAATACTCCGGGTGGCAGGTCTTCTCTTGCTACGCATCCGGAATCCTGGAAGCCGGACTTACCATGCGTCCGCTTGCAGTTCTCGACCACCGGAAGAAACTGAAGACCCTCCTCCTGAAGAAACGCCTTGTCAAGAAGTAACCACTTTGAGTGCTTGCTCCGCAAGGAGGATATTCAAGAGACCCTCCCATTTGTAAGCGAGTCTCTCTTGCACTCACTTTGTTACCCATGCTCAAATTCTGTTGTACTGTCCTCCATTGTGCTATAGGTAGGCGTGTGCATTACACATATTCAGCCATACAAGCACGGTAAAAACACGTGGCAGATGCTAAACCAAGCGTCTTTGGCACAACATCTTTCAGAGATAAGCATACTGGCGTTATTATTCGGGCCAGCAATCTGGGGTTAAGTGTTACACATGCAACAGTATTGAAAGCGTACTTTAGTACAGCACTTGTGTTGGCCGTCCACCTCGTTGTTTGTCTGTCTTGCATCCAAAAGTTGGACAGGCTCAGACTCCGCTCCCTCTAGACTCTAGAGGCCACCTGAGTTGATCTTCTCTCTTGAAGCTTGAGTGAAAGACAAACCCTGAAAGAACTTCAGCATTTATAGCGCCTTTGCGTCTTCCTGTTGGTCGCCACTTCCCATCTTCAGGGGCACAACGTGGATAAAACCTTTTGTCTGCTGTGTTCACCGACCTCTGGGCAGTTCACATGTCCAACTGCAGTGAGTTCAGAGGTGGTCTTTGGGCGCTCGATCAATGCTGCGTTTCCAAAGTGAAGACACAGAGCACCAGAGACTGAACAACTTTGCAAAACTCTTGGGGTTTGTCAAGAAGTCCAGGAGGACGAGGAGACGCTTCACTCTTGTTTAATACGGAGTCTTATGGGAGAAGCAGAGTCGTTACAGGAATTAGGACCAGCGCACAGACTTGTTCCGCTGGCTGCTCCCCGCACATTGTTGCTAAAGAAAGGATACTTGCTGTAAATCCATCCTGTATTCAAATCTAATTGTAGTTCATATATTAAGTCTTCAAATTAGTTTGTAATTTAAAATTTCCTAAAAGCTGGTCATCGCATTTGTATCCAGAACTTCAGCAATTCTACTAACAAGAGTGTCGCGATACTTTCAGTTGCTTTTTCAAGTCCAAAAATTGAAATAAAAAAATAGTAATAAAAATGATATCTAAATCCATATTTACAGCAGTGACACAATATCTCATGCCATTCTTAATCTAAATATTATCTAATATATAATAACTTCACAAAAACTGCCTTCTAGACTCTCAAATGTTGCATGAGATACTCTGGAACAAGAACACATTGCTGTAACCTGGCACATTTTGGAACCATGTTACTTTCTTGATATCCGAAAAATATTGTGATTAGGGTGCCGCAAGGTGTACCCAGTGTCAGTCATGGCGCTGATGCCAGCAGGTGACGTCCAGCATAGGTTGCATCCGTGCAGCCGAGCCTGGGCCCAGGGCCCCCTGCACACCTCCCAGACATGAGTATCACTGGTTGCATCCGTGCAGCCACGCCAGGGCCCCCTGCACACCTCCCAGACATGAGTATCACTGGTTGTATCTGTGCAGCCACGCCTGGGCCCAGGGCCCCTGCACACCTCCCAGACATGAGTATCACTTGTTGCATCCGTGCAGCCACGCCTGGGCACAGGGACCCCTGCACACCTTCAGACACGATTATCACTGGCTGCATCCGTGCAGCCACGCCAGGGCCCCCTGCACACCTCCCAGACATGAGTATCACTGGTTGTATCTGTGCAGCCACGCCTGGGCCCAGGGCCCCTGCACACCTCCCAGACATGAGTATCACGTGTTGCATCTGTGCAGCCACGCCTGGGCACAGGGACCCCTGCACACCTTCAGACACGAGTATCACTGGTTGCATCCGTGCAGCCGAGCCTGGGCCCAGGGCCCCCTGCACACCTCCCAGACATGAGTATCACTGGTTGCATCCGTGCAGCCACGCCTGGGCCCAGGGCCCCCTGCACACCTCCCAGACATGAGTATCACTGGTTGTATCTGTGCAGCCACGCCTGGGCCCAGGGCCCCTGCACACCTCCCAGACATGAGTATCACTTGTTGCATCCGTGCAGCCACGCCTGGGCACATGGACCCCTGCACACCTTCAGACACGAGTATCACTGGCTGCATCCGTGCAGCCGAGCCTGGGCCCAGGGCCCCCTGCACACCTCCCAGACATGAGTATCACTGGTTGCATCCGTGCAGCCACGCCTGGGCCCAGGGCCCCCTGCACACCTCCCAGACATGAGTATCACTTGTTGCATCCGTGCAGCCACGCCTGGGCACAGGGACCCCTGCACACCTCCCAGACATGAGTATCACTGGTTGTATCTGTGCAGCCACGCCTGGGCCCAGGGCCCCCTGCACACCTCCCAGACATGAGTATCACTTGTTGCATCCGTGCAGCCACGCCTGGGCACAGGGACCCCTGCACACCTTCAGACACGAGTATCACTGGTTGCATCCGTGCAGCCACGCCTGGGCCCAGGGCCCCCTGCACACCTCCCAGACATGAGTATCACTTGTTGCATCCGTGCAGCCACGCCTGGGCACAGGGACCCCTGCACACCTTCAGGCACGAGTATCACTGGTTGCATCCGTGCAGCCACGCCTGGGCCCAGGGCCCCCTGCACACCTCCCAGACATGAGTATCACTGGTTGCATCCGTGCAGCCACGCCTGGGCCCAGGGCCCCCTGCACACCTCCCAGACATGAGTATCACTTGTTGCATCCGTGCAGCCACGCCTGGGCACAGGGACCCCTGCACACCTTCAGACACGAGTATCACTGGTTGCATCCGTGCAGCCACGCCTGGGCACAGGGACCCCTGCACACCTTCCAGGCACGAGTATCACTGGTTGCATCCGTGCAGCCACGCCTGGGCCCAGGGCCCCTGCACACCTCCCAGACATGAGTATCACTTGTTGCATCCGTGCAGCCACGCCTGGGCCCAGGGACCCCTGCACACCTCCCAGACATGAGTAACACTTGTTGCATCCGTGCAGCCACGCCTGGGCACAGGGACCCCTGCACACCTTCAGACACGAGTATCACTGGTTGCATCCGTGCAGCCGAGCCTGGGCCCAGGGCCCCTGCACACCTCTCAGACATGAGTATCACTGGTTGCATCCGTGCAGCCACGCCTGGGCTCAGGGCCCCTGCACACCTCCAGACATGAGTATCACCGGTTGCATCCGTGCAGCCACGTCTGGGCACAGGGCCCCCTGCACACCTCCAGACATGAGTGTCACTGGTTGTATCCGTGCAGCCACGCCTCGGCCCAGGGCCCCCTGCACACCTCCCAGACATGAGTATCACTGGTTGCATCCGTGCAGCCACGCTTGGGCCCAGGGCCCCCTGCACACCTTCAGACATGAGTATCACAGGTTGTATCCGTGCAGCCACGCCTGGGCCCAGGGCCTCCTGCACACCTCCCAGACATGAGTGTCACCGGTTGCATCCGTGCAGCCACGCCTGGGCCCAGGGCCTCCTGCACACCTCCCAGACATGAGTATCACTGGTTGTATCCGTGCAGCCACGCCTGGGCCCAGGGCCTCCTGCACACCTCCCAGACATGAGTATCACTGGTTGCATCCGTGCAGCCACGCCTGGGCCCAGGGCCCCCTGCACACCTCCCAGACATGAGTGTCACCGGTTGCATCTGTGCAGCCGCGCCAGGGCCCCCTGCACACCTCCCAGACATGAGTATCACTGGTTGTATCTGTGCAGCCATGCCTGGGCCCAGGGCCCCCTGCACACCTCCCAGACATGAGTATATCTGGTTGCATCCGTGCAGCCACGCCTGGGCCCAGGGCCCCCTGCACACCTTCAGACATGAGTATCACTGGTTGCATCCGTGCAGCCACGCCAGGGCCCCCTGCACACCTCCCAGACATGAGTATATCTGGTTGCATCCGTGCAGCCACGCTTGGGCCCAGGGCCCCCTGCACACCTCCCAGACATGAGTATCACTTGTTGCATCCGTGCAGCCACGCCTGGGCACAGGGACCCTGCACACCTTCAGACACGAGTATCACTGGTTGCATCCGTGCAGCCGAGCCTGGGCCCAGGGCCCCTGCACACCTCCCAGACATGAGTATCACTGGTTGCATCCGTGCAGCCACGCCTGGGCCCAGGGCCCCCTGCACACCTCCCAGACATGAGTATCACTGGTTGTATCTGTGCAGCCACGCCTGGGCCCAGGGCCCCCTGCACACCTCCCAGACATGAGTATCACTTGTTGCATCCGTGCAGCCACGCCTGGGCACAGGGACCCCTGCACACCTTCAGACACGAGTATCACTGGTTGCATCCGTGCAGCCACGCCTGGGCCCAGGGCCCCTGCACACCTCCCAGACATGAGTATCACTTGTTGCATCCGTGCAGCCACGCCTGGGCACAGGGACCCCTGCACACCTCTCAGGCACGAGTATCACTGGTTGCATCCGTGCAGCCACGCCTGGGCCCAGGGCCCCCTGCACACCTCCCAGACATGAGTATCACTGGTTGCATCCGTGCAGCCACGCCTGGGCCCAGGGCCCCCTGCACACCTCCCAGACATGAGTATCACTTGTTGCATCCGTGCAGCCACGCCTGGGCACAGGGACCCCTGCACACCTTCAGACACGAGTATCACTGGTTGCATCCGTGCAGCCGAGCCTGGGCCCAGGGCCCCCTGCCACACCTCCCAGACATGAGTATCACTGGTTGCATCCGTGCAGCCACGCCTGGGCTCAGGGCACCCTGCACACCTCCCAGACATGAGTATCACTGGTTGCATCCGTGCAGCCACGCCTGGGCTCAGGGCCCCCTGCACACCTCCAGACATGAGTATCACCGGTTGCATCCGTGCAGCCACGTCTGGGCACAGGGCCCCCTGCACACCTCCAGACATGAGTGTCACTGGTTGTATCCGTGCAGCCACGCCTCGGCCCAGGGCCCCCTGCACACCTCCCAGACATGAGTATCACTGGTTGCATCCGTGCAGCCACGCTTGGGGCCCAGGGCCCCCTGCACACCTCCAGACATGAGTGTCACCGGTTGCATCCGTGCAGCCACGCCTGGGCCCAGGGCCTCCTGCACACCTCCCAGACATGAGTATCACTGGCTGTCATCCGTGCAGCCACGCCTGGCCCCAGGGCCTCCTGCACACCTCCCAGACATGAGTATCACTGGTTGCATCCGTGCAGCCACGCCTGGGCCCAGGGCCCCCTGCACACCTCCCAGACATGAGTATCACTGGTTGCATCCGTGCAGCCACGCCTGGGCCCAGGGCCTCCTGCACACCTCCCAGACATGAGTATCACTGGTTGCATCCGTGCAGCCACGCCTGGGCCCAGGGCCTCCTGCACACCTCCCAGACATGAGTATCACTGGTTGCATCCGTGCAGCCACGCCTGGGCCCAGGGCCTCCTGCACACCTCCCAGACATGAGTGTCACCGGTTGCATCCGTGCAGCCACGCCTGGGCCCAGGGCCTCCTGCACACCTCCCAGACATGAGTATCACTGGCTGCATCCGTGCAGCCACGCCTGGGCCTAGGGCCTCCTGCACACCTCCCAGACATGAGTATCACTGGTTGCATCCGTGCAGCCACGCCTGGGCCCAGGGCCTCCTGCACACCTCCCAGACATGAGTATCACTGGTTGCATCCGTGCAGCCACGCCTGGGCCTAGGGCCTCCTGCACACCTCCCAGACATGAGTATCACTGGTTGCATCCGTGCAGCCACGCCTGGGCCCAGGGCCTCCTGCACACCTCCCAGACATGAGTATCACTGGTTGCATCCGTGCAGCCACGCCTGGGCCCAGGGCCTCCTGCACACCTCCAGACATGAGTATCACTGGTTGCATCCGTGCAGCCGAGCCTGGGCCCAGGGACCCCTGCACACCTCCCAGACATGAGTATCACTGGTTGTATCTGTTCAGCCACGCCTGGGCCCAGGGCCCCCTGCACACCTCCCAGACATGTGTCACCGGTTGCATCTGTGCAGCCACGCCTGGGCGCCTCCCTGTAACGAGTCTGCCCATCCCAGCCGGCATGTGATTAAAACACATTTATTGCACTCCTCTAGGGCAGGCTATTAATGTATATGTTTGCCATATTCAGCAATATTTAACTGCTTTTCTAATACCCGGGGAGCATGGGGAAAGGCGAGCAGCCATGTCACGTGCTGGTGTGGCCTCATGGTCCATGGATCAGGGCAGGGTCTGCCTAGGCGAGCCCTGCCGGCTCCTACTGAGAAGGTGAGACAGACAGCTGTAACCTCCATCACAAATGGAACTTCTGTGTCGCTTACTTGCCGTGGTGTTTCTCATATATTCCCAGCAGATGGCGCTGTCGTCTTTGTTTTACTGCACACGGTTTTAGGTTAAGAGTACCAGCGTAGCTGCCTGTTGAAAAGACATACTGTGGGCTTCCCAAGGGCTTACCTGCGCCTGCAGCCCGCCCGTTGCTTTCGATTAGCTTGTTTTACTGTCAGTCCTAGTTGCTCTCTATTTGATGGCTTTTATTGTTTCAGCCTTGCCATCTTACGTTTGACCCTCCCATGGAGCGTTGCCTCTTCACCATCTCTGATTGGCTCACTTCTATCCTACCACTGCTCGCTTTTAGTGACTACTTTTTCTTTGATCACCCCAGAAGAGTGCATGTGTTTTCCAGCTCTCTCCCTCATATGCTTCCCCCTCCACGTTGCTGTTGCTCACCCTTGTTTTTCACTCCCCCCACCCGTACTCCTGTTGCTCTCTTGTCCGCATGCTTCTCCACCGCCGCAGTCCATGTTGCTCTCCCTCAGTCGTGTTTCTCCCATTGCCCTGTGTTCTTTCTCTCTTGTTGCTTCTCCCCCAGGCGTCATGTTGCTTCTGCCCCTCCACCCACTATGTTACTTCACTCCACCCTCCAACCTGCTTGTCAATGTAACCTTTTTTAAAGGCTCTCGTGCTAAATTTAAAAAAGCGTCTTCACACGACTTTTTAAAAAAAAAAATTACCAAAAAAAAGGGAAAAAGTCCATGTCATTTAGTAGACTTCCACATGCATGTTGAACGCATGAGCACATATAAACAATGACTGGGCAGCTGGGTCACGGAACCTTTTTTTCATAGCCATGCTGCGCAACAGCCACGATGCTGTGCAGCTTGGCAAAAAAAATGGCAAAACCAATAGGTCTCATAGGTGAGGAGAACGACCAGCTAGTCATCTATTTATGATGTACACCAACACACACACTTCATGGTCTCTAGTTTCACTATTCCTTGCTCAATTGTATTGATCAACACTCTTTCCCAGGTTTTTCTCAGTTCTTTTTTTGTATTTTAGTCTCCACCACTGCATGAATCTGATGCATAGGTGCCCTTGAGTCTTCCTCTTACCCAGTCTAATACCCCAGCCTCCTACCCCCAAAACATTTCTCTTCACCAAGTTTTATAAATAGCTTGGGACTGTTCAGCCCCATCCTTCAACGTTCCCAGGGCTTGTTGTGACTACTCCCCTCTCTCAGGAAGTCTCCCAGCATCACCCAGTACCAATGACCATGCTCACGCGATCACAGGTTGACATCTTACTAGCCTTCCCTAGTCTCCTTGTGACCTCTCACCCCTGAGGGTACCACCCTATGGTCGCAGAGCAATCCCCGAGCTGCCTCTAATCTAGTCTCATGGTATGCTCTTGCTCCACCATGCCTCCCTGTATTCAGATTGTGGAGTCTTACTCCGGAGGCCCCTGTAGCCTCCTCTTCGCCTCTCGCCAGTGACCGTGTCTACCTTATTCACATTGTGACCTCCTTCTCTAGAGCCCCTGTGGTCTCCTCTCGCCTGTGACCGTGTCTACCTTATTCACACTGTGACCTCTTACCCCGGAGACCACTGTAGCCTCCTCTTCGCCTCTCGCCTGTGACCGTGTCTACCTTATTCACATTGTGACCTCCTTCTCTAGAGCCCCTGTGGTCTCCTCTCGCCTGTGACCGTGTCTACCTTATTCACACTGTGACCTCTTACCCCGGAGACCCCTGTAGCCTCCTCTTCGCCTCTCGCCTGTGACTATGTCTACCTTATTCACACTGTGACCTCTTACCCCGGAGACCCCTGTAGCCTCCTCTTCGCCTCTCGCCTGTGACTATGTCTACCTTATTCACATTGTGACCTCTTACCCCGGAGACCCCTGTAGCCTCCTCTTCACCTCTCGCCTGTGACTATGTCTCCCTTATTCACACTGTGACCTCTTACTCCAGATCCCCCTGTGGTCTCCTCGTCACTTCTCTCCCCCTGACCATTGCTCCCTCACGCTGTGACCTCTTACTCTAGAGCCCCTGTGGTCTCCTCTCACCAGTGACCGTGTCTACCTTATTCACATTGCGACCTCCTTCTCTAGAGCCCCTGTGGTCTCCTCTCACCAGTGACCGTGTCTACCTTATTCACATTGCGACCTCCTTCTCTAGAGCTCCTGTGGTCTCCTCTCGCCTGTGACCGTGTCTACCTTATTCACATTGCGACCTCCTTCTCTAGAGCCCCGGTGGTCTCCTCTCGCCTGTGACCGTGTCTACCTTATTCACATTGCGACCTCCTTCTCTAGAGCCCCTGTGGTCTCCTCTCAACAGTGACAGTGTCTACCTTATTCACACTGTGACCTCTTACCCCGGAGACCCCTGTAGCCTCCTCTTCACCTCTCGTCTGTGATGTCTACCTTATTCACACGGTGACCTCTTACCCCGGAGACCCCTGTAGCCTCCTCTTCGCCTCTCGCCTGTGACTATGTCTACCTTATTCACACTGTGACCTCTTACCCCGGAGACCCCTGTAGCCTCCTCTTCGCCTCTCGCCTGTGACTATGTCTACCTTATTCACATTGTGACCTCTTACTCCGGAGACCCCTGTAGCCTCCTCTTCGCCTCTCGCCTGTGACTTTGTCTACCTTATTCACATTGTGACCTATTACTCCGGAGACCCCTGTAGCCTCCTCTTTACCTCTCGTCTGTGAGTGTCTACCTTATTTACATTGCGACCTCTTACTCCAGATCCGCCTGTGGTCTCCTCGTCACTTCTCTCCCCCTGACCATTGCTCCCTCACGCTGTTACCTCTTACTCTAGAGCCCCTGTGGTCTCCTCTCGCCTGTGACCGTGTCTACCTTATTCACACTGTGACCTCTTACCCCGGAGACCCCTGTAGCCTCCTCTTCACCTCTCATCTGTGACTTTCTACCTTATTCACACTGTGACCTCACACTCCGGAGACCCCTGGAGCCTCCTCTTCGCCTCTCGCCTGTGACTATGTCTACCTTATTCACATTGTGACCTATTACTCCGGAGACCCCTGTAGCCTCCTCTTTACCTCTCGTCTGTGAGTGTCTACCTTATTCACATTGCGACCTCTTACTCCAGATCCCCCTGTGGTCTCCTCGTCACTTCTCTCCCCCTGACCATTGCTCCCTCACGCTGTGACCTCTTACTCTAGAGCCCCTGTGGTCTCCTCTCACCAGTGACCATGTCTACCTTATTCACATTGCGACCTCCTTCTCTAGAGCCCCGGTGGTCTCCTCTCGCCTGTGACCGTGTCTACCTTATTCACACTGTGACCTCTTACCCCGGAGACCCCTGTAGCCTCCTCTTCGCCTCTCGCCTGTGACTATGTCTACCTTATTCACATTGGGACCTCTTACTCCGGAGACCCCTGTAGCCTCCTCTTCACCTCTCGTCTGTGACTGTCTACCTTATTCACATTGCGACCTCTTACTACAGATCCCCCTGTGGTCTCCTCGTCACTTCTCTCCCCCTGACCATTGCTCCCTCACGCTGTGACCTCTTACTCTAGAGCCCCTGTGGTCTCCTCTCACCAGTGACCGTGTCTACCTTATTCACATTGCGACCTAAGGACGGCTTAGGACGCCCTTAGATCTGTTATTACCAGTCAAATCTCTCCTTAGTCATAGATCAAGACCTTCTGAACCCTGGTATACTGAACAGCTCAGGATGCTGAAGCAAAAATGTCGCCGTCCGGAAAGAAAGTGGAGAGCTTCATATGACTTAAATGATAAAACAGCTTATAAACAATCTATCCTTGATTTTAAAAAGCAGGTGCATCAGGAGAAAACTTGTTTTTTTACCACAGCCATACTTACTGCAAAAAACTCCTCAAAGGAACTGTTTTCAACAGTGAAAAAGTTGGCCAAATGTTCAGAGGTAACTGAATTACCTAAAGATCAGACGTTCTGTAACTTATTGGCTAAATCCTTCCAGGATAAAGTTGAAGCGGTTTACAGTGGCTTCTCAAGTTCTAAGAATCAAGGGGCTGTGCTCTTTCCTGCATCTAGGGCACTGACTGAAGTTTCCATAATCTCCCTTGATTCCTTGGACTCCCCTGAACTGTCTGTTTTCCCGTCACTGACGATGGAAGAGATCGCCAATCTTTGCGATCCACTAAATCCGGGTCCCTAATGGACCCCTGCCCCCAAAGATTTTTCATCTTGTACCAGAATTACTTTCATTGCATTTGTCCTTTGTTTTTAATAAAATGTTTACCTCTGGTATATTTCCTACCAGCTGGAAATTGGCGTCTGGTTCTCCCTCTTGAAGAAACCTAACCTTGATGGGGCAGACCCCAGCAACTATCGTCCAATTTCCAGACTCCCCTTGCCGGCAAAGATGGTAGAAAAAGCCATGAATGGTGCTATTTCTGAACATATAGAGAGGCATGCTTTTTTGGATGCCACTCAGTATGGTTTCAGGAAGGATCATAGCACCGAACTAGCTCTAATTACAGCCTCTGAGCTGATCAGGCAGACAGTCGACGCAGGAGGCAATGCAGCACTTGTGCTGCTTGACCTCTCTGCTGCGTTCGACACGGTGAACCACCAAAAACTGTTGGAAACCTTGAGGGAGATTGGTATTATAGGAAAAGCGTATGCATTACTTGAATCTTATCTGTCAGGCCGGGAGCAATTTGTGGCTTTGGATAACTTTAAGTCACCGAATTTTACGCTACCTTGTGGAGTGCCACAGGGCTCTTCATTGAGCCCTACACTTTTTAATATTTATGTCGCACCATTGGCCAGATTAATTAAGTCCCTGGGTTTCTCGGCAGTATCATACGCCGATGACACCCAGATTGTAGTTTCAGTGACAGGCTCGCCTGAAGATACAGCTGCACAGTTTCACACTTGTCTTCATCAAATAGGTGAATGGATGGCCTCCAATTATTTGAAACTAAATTCTAGTAAGACCGAGGTCCTACTTTTGGCGGCCAAACTAATTTTTGGTCCCCTGCTCTATGGCCGGGTGGAAATGGGTCCATTACCTACCCCCACGAATAAGGTGAAAACCTGGGAGTTGCGTTTGACTCCATGCTTTCTTTTGAAAGCCACGTCAACCAGGTTACATCCCATTCCTTCTACACACTAAAACTTTGAGAAGGATTCTTCCATTCATTCCGTCCGAGCTACGGAAATTGGTGGTTTCAGCTCTGGTTCTTTCCAGAGCTGATTACTGTAATGGGCTCTTTATCAATCTGCGTAAGAAGTGTCTTTCCAAACTGCAGATTGTGCAAAATGCAGCAGCACGTCTTTGCTGAATATTCCAAGACATAAACATGTCGCACAGGCCCTTAAAGGATTGCATTGGCTACCGGTGAAGAGACAAATTGAGTTTAAGGCTCTATGCATTGCCTTTAGGGCCACGCATGACATAGGGCCCAGCTTCTTTAAACAGAATTTAAAGATTTATATTCCGGTTTGCCATCTTCGCTCATCTCAGGCCCACAACCTGGTTGTTCCCAGATTTAAAAAATGCTCCTGGGGAGGAAGGAGCTTTGTGGTCGGCACAACGAAACTGTGGAACTCCCGACCACTTGGGCTGAAACAAGAAACTAATCTGCTGGCTTTTAGAAAAGCGTTAAAGACCTGGTTGTTTAATCTCTGACGACTTTCTGGACCTCTGACTCATGAAGGATGAATTTAGCGCCTTGACACCTTCGGGGGAAAGTTTCGCGCTCTACAAATTTCTTTTTCATTTCATTTCTTCTCTAGAGCCCCTGTGGTCTCCTCTCAACAGTCACAGTGTCTACCTTATTCACATTGCGACCTCCTTCTCTAGAGCCCCGGTGGTCTCCTCTCAACAGTGACCGTGTCTACCTTATTCACATTGTGACCTCCTTCTCTAGAGCCCCTATGGTCTCCTCTCACCCTTGACCGTGTCTACCTTATTCACATTGCGACCTCCTTCTCTAGAGCCCCTGTGGTCTCCTCTCACCCTTGACCGTGTCTACCTTATTCACATTGCGACCTCCTTCTCTAGAGCCCCTGTGGTCTCCTCTCACCAGTGACCGTGTCTACCTTATTCACATTGCGACCTCCTTCTCTAGAGCCCCTGTGGTCTCCTCTCAACAGTGACCGTGTCTACCTTATTCACATTCTCTCCCCTGACCATTGCTCCCTCACGCTGTGACCTCTTACTCTAGAGCCCCTGTGGTCTCCTCTCACCAGTGACCGTGTCTCACCTTATTCACATTGCGACCTCCTTCTCTAGAGCCCCTGTGGTCTCCTCTCAACAGTGACCGTGTCTACCTTATTCACATTGGGACCTCTTACTCCAGATCCCCGTGGTCTCCTCCGTCTCTCACCCATGACCGTGCCTACCTTATTCACATTGTGACCTCCTTCTCTAGAGCCCCCGTGGTCGCCTCTCACCCTTGACCGTGTCTACCTTATTCACATTGCGACCTCTTACTCCAGATCCCCCTGTGGTCTCCTCGTCACTTCTCTCCCCCTGACCATTTCTCCCTCACACTGTGACCTCTTACTCTAGAGACCCCTACGGTCTTTTACCTCTGACTGTAGCTACCTTACTCACATAGTCCTCACATACTCCAGAGCCCCCTGTGGCCTCTCACAGCTGACCGTGTCTCTCCCTCACACTGTGACCTCTTACACCAGAGCCCCCTACGGTCTCTCACCCCTGACTGCAGCTCCCTTACTCACATTGTCACTTTTTACTCCTGGGGCCCCTGAGGTCTTCTTGTGGCCTCTCACCTCTGATCGTGTGTCTCCTACACTGTGACTTATGAGTGTCCAGCCTCTATCACCGGTCTTATAGTCTTACCTCTCACTTCTGAGACTCTCATGACTTCCATATTGAGTTCTAAGTTCCAGCCACCTCCACGTATCCCGGTGTTCTCTCTCTCTGTTTCCCACGGTGCCCTTTGTGTGTATATCTATATTCACTGAAAAAACCATAGGTTTCAGGGGCGTTATAGTTAGTTGGACATTTCACTCGTACAAAACCATAGAAATTCCCCCGTTATAGTTAGTTCAGCTAACTATAACTCGCGCGCCCGCAATGCACTGCTGATGACGTCACATATTACATCACTCATGACATGGTCAGTGACATCACTGATGACATCTCAAATGACATCACTGATGACATCATCCTTGTGATAGAGTGGCAGACCTCCTCTCACCCTAATATAACCTTTGATACACACTCAAAAATACAAACTAACATTTTCAAAACAATGGACATACCAATACCAGTTACAACACACCTATTCAGTAATTTCCAAGATCTACACACACATCCACTCATTCACCAACAGTCCCTATACAGTCACTCATACATGTACTCACTCATCATATGTACTCATACACCTATACATCCTGTTACACATCGCCACTCATCCATAGTTACTCACACACATAGTCACACATGCAAACAAAGTATCAAACATCCATTTACTTGCATATACAGTTATCACACACTACCACACTTACTTCTACAGAAACTTACACATACTTACTCTCTTAAACAATCACTTATAGAAACACCTACTTATTTGTACAGGAACTCTTCCAATCTCTCACTCTCACATATACTCACTTATATACACCAATACTCACATATACTAGTTTAAAACATATGTAGTTACTCATAAAGACACTATTGAGACAGTCATTCACTCACTAACACACCCATACACATACTCATCCACCTATACAGTCCTGCACACATGCTGTCTTCAACACATACAAACAGTGAGTCACTCATTCATGCACCTATGCACTAATACCCCCACCGAACCATGCAGACACTCAGACACTCATACTGATACTCAAAAACAACTAATAACCCATATAGACACTCATGTAGCTACTCACCAACCCATGCAGCCACTTATACACAAAGTGAGAGACTGATATAGATATTTTCATATTTAAACATTACTCACTAACCCATGTATTCACTAAGATACACTTAGTCAGTTATACAATCAATTTTACAAAAAATCACCCATTTAGACACTTATATACCCATTTATTCTTCCATCGACCTTGAGATATACATATATAAAACACATTTAATTTTCAGAAAACACACTTTCACTGGATTATGTCACCAGTGATGTCATGAGTGATGTCATTTGAGATGTCATCAGTGATGTCATGAGTGATGTCACTGACCATGTCATGAGTGATGTAATATGTGACGTCATCAGCAGTGCATTGCGGGCGTGCGAGTTATAGTTAGCTGAACTAACTATAACGGGGAATTTCTATGGTTTTGTACGAGTGAAATGTCCAACTAACTATAACGCCCCTGAAACCTATGGTTTTTTCAGTGAATATATATATATTTATTATACTATGTATACATGTGAAAATGTCTCATGTGATCAAGGCCCAGGTGGGGCTGAAACGCGTCATGGCGGAGATGCAGGGCACAAAATAAACATATTGCACAAAGAACTTTGGGTCCGCGTTCGTCTGTCCGAGTGCAGTGGATGTTTGGAGACGGAGCCTGCAATATATATATATATATATATATATATATATATGTTGGAACCGGGGTTACCGAGTCCGACACGGTAGCATGGAGTGAAGCGGGAAAGGCACGCGAAGACAATGTGTAAGGCAGTTGTGCAGCACACTCTCACTTTGACTCACAAATGCGAACGCAATAACATGACACCACACCAGGCTTTTGTATTTAAAATCAAGATCTTTTATAAATAAATTAAGTTGGCATCAGATAAGGCAGGTTAATTCAGATCTACATTCAAATTCATTATATTACTCAACTGGTGCACATTTTAAATAAAGCTGCATAGCTCTTCAACATTGTAGGCCACTAAGAGGCCGCAGGAATTATCTCCTATACGTAGCACTTAATAATGATCTCAAGGTACGTTAATAAAACATAGGCCTAAACATACCGTTTACTTTAGCATATTCAATTATTTAAAAGAAGGCTTTTCACGTTACATTTAAATAGGCCTGCATTAATCTAGGCGCACCCACATTCAGTACAGTGGGCGTCGCAACTCCAGTACACCTGTAACATAAAATACTTCAACTCTTGGCGGTGTCCACTTCAGCTCAACTCCATTAAACACTTTCCCCTTGTGGTAAAGACTTAACAGTTAAAACCATGGCCTAGGCAGTAATTATAATAGGCATTGGCATAAATTATTAAATACTGTGGGCATCATCAATACCTGAATGAACTATGTGGGGAATCCTCAACATGTCCTGTATTCTGGGGCTTCTAGGTCCCTCAGGGTTAACTTCAGGCCAGGCCCACTCCTCTCTGGGGCCTCGCCTCGTAGGACTACAATCTTAAGGGTTAATAGTGGCCCCGGCCCCCAGTGGCGTCTTATGGGCCATAGGGGCCTCCAGGGCTCACCTGCGGTGTGGTCGTTGGTCGCGCTTCAGGGCGACTGGCGATCTTCCGGGCCGGCCCGTGTTCTGTCGGGCAGGGCCCGGTCGGGGGTGCGGGTCGTTGCGGGGGCCGGTATTGCCTCCTCCGGCCCCCGGATTAGGAGTAAGTATGCGGCTCGCTGCGGGGCCGGGATCACCTCCTCCGGCCCCCGGGCTCAGGGTAAGTGCAGGTGGGGGCTCAGGGTTGCTGGGGAAGGGAGCGGGAGCCGGCAGTCCTCTCCGGCCGGCTCCCTGTCTCCCTCTGCACTGCCGGGGCTCTTCCCGGGCTTCCTTCGGCGCTGGGCGGGACTGGGGGCCGGCGCCCAATCGGTGCGCGGCCTTCCCGGGTCACGCCGAGCGACCCTGGTTGCTCGGCAACGGCGTCTGCGGGGCCTGGAGGCCTCGCTGAAGATCGCGCTAGCGATTTCTTGGGCCGCTCGCGGCGGTGGCAGCTTTTGCCGCGACGGCGGCGGGTGCAATTCTTGGGCCGCGGCGGCGACGATTCTTCGGGCCGCTCGGCGGCGGCGACGATTCTTCGGCCGCTCCGGCGGCGGGGGCAATCTTGGGCGGCGGCGGAGGACGATTCTTGGGCCGGACGGCGGCGGAGGCAATTCTTTGGCCGCAGCGGGTACGACTCTTTGGCCGCGACGTGCGGCGATGAGGGCCCAGGGCCCAGTCTCTGGAGGCTTCGGTGAGGGCGCGGACGGCGCTCCTCACCTCACACACCTGAGGGGCTTCCTTTACCTCAGCGCTTCCCCGATGAGGGCGCGACGGGCGCACCTCACCACACGGTGCCTCTTCTCAGGCGGCCGCGGCGGTGATCTCCATCATAAGGTCAGTGACCTGAGGGGCAACGGAAAGCAGGGTGCACCAGCAGCCTGTGGGCAGGGCTGACTGGCAAAGTACTTGGGGGCAGCCCAGCAACAGGCAAAAGTGAATAGGGGTGAAGGTTTAGCGCCTCGGAGTACGGCACTTTACCTGGTGATCCCCAGTTGGGCAGTTCTAGGCTTTAGGCCTTGCTGGACGGTCAGGCCTCCTCAAGTTAAGGGTCTTGCGACTGCTTCAGCTTGGTTGCTTCAGGCGCTTCTAGTTGTAAGTTTCTTGTCAGAAGTTCCTTGTTATAGGTTCCTTGTCAAAGTTTCCTGTCAGAAGTTTCTTCTATGAGGGGGGGATGAGTTGGTGGTCTGGGAGTGCTTGGTGTTCCTCCCCGCACGCTGAAGGTGGTTCCCTGGGTCCCCTCACACTGGGCAAGGTCAGTGGGTGGTGGGCGTTCCTCAGCTATCTTACTACAGCAGGGCCTCAGCCCTGTCAGCAGCAGTAGTGTAGGTCTCCCCCAGGCCCTAAAGCCTATACTCCGGCGGAGGTTCTCCCAGGTTCAGTGGTGCCTCATCAACAACTGCCTCCAACTGACTAAAAGTTTTCCCTCCAAGCCTTTTATACTCCTAGGTCAGGTGACTCTCCCAAAGGCGGCAAAACATAACTCCTCCACAGCCCGGAAGGTTCTGGAACCTTCTACATGCCTGGCTATGTGGCCCAGAGGCGGGGATGGAATGGATACTGTATCCCTATACCCCAGCCTGAACCTGGCTACTAGTGTAGTACGCGTGTCAGGCCCCTCTGCAGTAGCAGGGGCCTGTGGCAGCCATCTTGAGTGAGTTTCACACATGGTAAAATGGCTAGGGGAAAACGAAAAATTTCGGGGGAAAAGGGCCACGTCCAACAATATATATATATATCTTTTATTCAACCTTACCTTCAATTGAGCCCTCCTATCGATTCCCACTACTTTTCTACTCTATACCAGCATTCAAATCGTTTCTTCTTTACTCCACTCGACCTCCTTAACAAAACCCTTCTCTGTCTCTCTCTCAGCTATTCTGGTACCTGCCAGCCTGTCTACCTCCCCACCATTTTTCTATCCCACCATCCAACCCTCCCTTCCCTGGCCAAACACCATTAAATCTCCATTCTGTCTCCTGGACCAACGGATGAACCCACGACGGCTGTGCGCGCCCCATCAGACTGTGAGCGCCGTCTCGACTGTGCGCGCCGTCTCGTCTGTGCGCGCCGTCTCGTCTGTGCGCGCCGTCTCGTCTGTGCGCGCCATCTCGTCTGTGCGCGCCGTCTCGACTGTGCGCGCCGGCTCGACTGCGCGCTATCTAGACTGTGCGCGCTATCAAGACTGTGCGCGCTAGGTGCGCCGTCTAGCCTGTGCGTGCCATCTAGCCTGTGCGTGCCGTCTAGCCTGTGCGCGCTGCCAACCTGTGCGCCATCTAGACCGTGCACCATCACAGCGTGCACCATCAGTCTGTGCGCGCCATCACAGCGTGCACCATTAGACTGTGCTTCTGCTCCATCCTGAGCAAACATTGGTGCTCTCAGATTACCATGGGTAAACCTTACAACCCTGTACCTTTCTACCCTGGGCATCTGGTTCCCCGTAGCCCCGGATAAGAGTATCAGTGGAGCTTGCAAGTGCCCCCCCCCCTGCACCAACCTTTCTGTCCTATGGGCCAGAGGAACTGATGGCGCCCTCACTTGAATCATCAAAGAGCTCTTCCTGCTTCCACCTAGTGCGGTAGATGGGTCGGCCAACCCTCAAACAAAACTGGGACCCACTGACGTCATTTGCGCCATGTTTCTATTTTGTGCATTGCCTACAGCAGAAGAAAAAGCCAAAACTACAGAGGACAGTGGGGTTTAAATGATCCCGCCACTCCCCCATTATTAACCTACCGTGGATCCTGGTCAGGACGCGGTGCTAGGGGGCAAGAGAATCCACATACAAGACTCGTTACCTGACTCCAGGCCTCTTTATCACAGTGACTTGGAGGCAGTGTGAGAAAGCGCCATCTTTCCACATGGTATGCCCCCACTTTTTGCTGAATTGCTGATGTTCTTTGACTGAGTGTGCCCTGGGTTCCTGCTAATCAGGAGCCCAGGGACTATGTTCCTTCCCTAAAACTGCATTGATGCCTAAACCCAATTGGCAACTCTGGCCACAGGTAGGTCCCTGGTAAATGGTACCCCATGTACCCAGGGCACTGTGACCAGAGAAGGCTCCTAAGGGCTGCAGCACGAATTGTGCTACCCTTAGGGGCCCTGCACCTTTTCACAAACGCACTGCCTTGCAGGCTGCGTGTCTTGGTGCAGAACAAAAGTGAAGAGTCGACATGGCACCCATCCCTGTGTGCCATGCCCACAAACCACTGCCCTGGCCTAGGTCAGCCACCCCTCTAGCTGGGTGCACTATGTCAGTGGTGAGCGCACAGATGCATGAGCCCTGTGCTCCCTACAGTGTCTGAGTCCATTCTCAGACATTGTAAGTGCAGTGTGCCATTAAGAGTATATGGTGCTGGGAGTTTGTCATTACGAACTCCACAGCACCATGATGGCTACACTGAAGTCTGGGAAGTTTGGCATCAAACTTCTCAGCACATTGTACCCACACTGGATGCTAGTGTGGGTTTCAATGTAAATGCACGACAGAGGGCATTTTAGAAATGCCCCCTGAACTTGACCCACAACCAGTGTCCCGACTGAGTGGCTGCTTAGGCTGCCACCCACCGGTCATGTTGCTGGACCCCTGGGTCGAGAGCCATCCGCTCTCGAGGGCCTGCAACAATGCACATCCTGGGACGAGGTGCTAGGCCCCCTCCCCCAGGATGGGCAGGGGAAGCCTCAAAGGCCTGCCACCTTTGTGAGCTTCTCCAGACCACTTGCTGTTCTCAGCAACTGGTCCCCACCGGCCCTGACCCCCACTTTGGGCGGGAGAATCGGCGGGAAGAACAAGTGAGGAAAGGAGGTGTGCCAGCCTTTGCCAACCCCACCCCTCAGGTGGGGAGGCGAGGTGAAGCACAACTCCGGGCTCTCGCCATCTTGAAGATGGTGAGCCCTAGCCAACCAGGGACAGGATCCTGCCCCCCTCCCACTGGAGAGTGGCAAAGTAGGGGTGTACTCACCCCAAGAAAGGGACACATTGGTCCCTGCCTTTGCCCTACCTGTAACGCCCCTAAATGTAGTGTTTAGGGGCACCCTGAACCTGGATTCCTCAGATCCAGAAATGAAAACAAGAAAGAAGATAAGAAGAAGGACGAAGAGCCGTGCAGAGCTAACAAGAGGACGACGCCCACTGACTTGGCCCCAGCCCTACCGGCCTGTCTCCCCTCGAACCTGCCTTCTGCGAAATACCGGCGTGTCCTGCAGCCAGCAACCTCAACAAACCCAGAGGACCTGCCTGCCTTCACTTCTAAAGACTGTGTCTCCTGAGAACAGCAGAACTGTTCATCTTTTGCAACCTCTGGCAGCAGCCCGAGACCGCGAATCCAGCCCACTTTGCACTTGCCGAACCCGGCCCGAGCTCGAGTGGAAAAACACCAAGAGGAGGTTCCCCCGGCGATCCTGACCCGAGACCTGGTGACTCTTGACCTGCCTCCAGCCGACGCCTGCAGTCGAAATCCAGAAGGCCCCCCTAACCGCGACCGGAGCTGGTAAGAAGATCCGACCCCAAAAGGCACCCCTGCACCAGACGCCCCACGGCCTGGTGTGCCCCAACCAACGGTGCCTAGCCAACCCCCAACTTACCTCTCGAAGTGGTGGTCGCACCCAGAAGCCCTTCGTCTCCCTCCCTGCAGCGCGTTTGCAAACCGGAGGCTCTCCATAGAAAATAACATGGCGCCTGACGTCGAAACAGCACTCTGCACCCGGCCCCCCTAGTGTCGCTGAGGGTGCACTTTTTGTGCCCAACTGTTTACCCCTTTGCCCTGACCTAAACCCTAGGAGCTTTGCTCCCAAAGCCGTGTGGCCTGCTTGCCAGCCGCCACCAACCGGAGGCCCCTATCCTACATAGGATAACATTGTGCCTCAACACTCTGCACCCGGCAGCCCTAGTGCCGCTGAGGGTGCAATCTCAGTGCATCACAGACCCTGGGGAACCCTTGACTTAACCCCAGAACCCTAACTCCAAAGACCGAGTACTTACCTCGAAACTGATGACCTGTTTTTCCTCATAGGATAACATTGACACTTTTTCTCCCAAAAAGTTTCTAAGTGTCGACTTTTGAAAACTAAGAATATTCGTTAAAAATCACACAAATAACCTAATCGTATTCTTTCAACTGTTTGCAGGAAATGTCCCAGTGCTGAGTCTAGGTACCCAACACTGAATAGGAAAAGTAACGTAAAAGTAACTTACCTGTGAATTGAATTTCCTTCCGTAGGATAACATTGGTGGTTCTCTGTGAAAAAGTTTCTAAGTGTCAACTTTTGAAATACAAGAATATTCTTTAAAAATCGTACCTCCAACCAAAACGCATTTTCTCAACTGTTTTCAGGAAATGTCCCGGTGCTGAATCTAGGATCCAGCACTGTGGTAGAAAAAGTAATCCGAAAAGTAATTATCTGCATTTTTCTTAAGAAGCCTATTGATTCATATGTATTGAGTGTACTAAGTATTGCATTGCCTTGCAACCCCTGTAACTCGAATTGCATACCAAGTCAACTGTATATTGAAAGTATTCAACAACAGCATCGTAAACCTGTAAAGTATTTTATGCTCAACTGCACCAAGCTTACTTGGCTCTAAAATAAATTAATTGTATATATTTTTTTTGATACAAAAACAATTGGTCTCGAGTTCATTCTCTGAGTGTGTGAATTCATTTTATGATTGAGCGGGTACAATAAATGCATTAACACTGTCCTCTGATACTGCCTTACTGCTCGACCACACTACCACAAATAGAGAGTAAGGTTCTATCTAACTTTAACCTCTGCCTACCTCTGGGGACTGCTGGACTCTGTACACACTGTACCTCACTTTGGTGCAGTATATACAGAGCCACTTTCTTACAGGCAGCACTTCAGCTATAGTTGACAGAGCCATCCCTACTGGCTCCTGAACCCCTACAGAAACATCTCAAATGACAAGAGCAGAAGAGGGCTAGCTATAATGCAACATTACACACCACTCACCCCCAGAGTGCGAATCCTCACTTGCCCCTTGTTCATCACTCTCCTTCCTTATGTTCCAACCACCTCCACACACATCAGTCGTGTCTTGGGTCCTCCTGGACTCTGTGTCAGACTTCCGCAGCTATGCGTTTTCAGAGATGTCAAGACTCGGTCTGGGAAACCTGAACTTCAGCAGGCAGCAAAACCCTTTCTAACCCTGTAATGCTAAATTACCAGTAAGTAATCACTGGATGGATGCATGACACCTGCCATCCCACCAATGCGGTCTTTTCAACCAGAATATCTTCTTTTCATCAAAGGAACTGATCCAGTCACCTACAGAACCTTTCACCCTTGACCCGCCTCCTGCCACCACCAGAGCAAGGTGCACATGATTCATAGCACCCTAACAGGCCATGGAGGAGCTTTGGTACCGAACTCTTCCCATCAGAACTCGTGGCGACGGGCTACTGATTCCCAATTATGGCTCACTGAGACCTTAGACAAAGTGGCTACTTCGAGAATATCACGGCACCGGCTGCTGCTCAAGAAGTCTCATGACACTGGCAGTCGCTATTGAACGCTCACAACACTTGCAGCTTCGCAAGGAGGCTCACGACACCGGCAGCCGCACAAGGAGGCTCACGACACCGGCAGCCGCACAAGGAGGCTCACAACACCAGCAGTCGCACAAGAAGGCTTATGACACCAGCAGCCACACAAGGAGGCTCACGACACCGGCAGCCGCACAAGGAGGCTCACAACACCAGCAGTCGCACAAGAAGGCTTATGGCACCAGCAGCCACACAAGGAGGCTCACGACACCGGCAGCCGCACAAGGAGGCTCACAACACCAGCAGTCGCACAAGAAGGCTTATGACACCAGCAGCCACACAAGGAGGCTCAGAACACCGGCAGCCGCACAAGGAGGCTCACAACACCAGCAGTCGCACAAGAAGGCTTATGACACCAGCAGCCACACAAGGAGGCTCAGAACACCGGCAGCCGCACAAGGAGGCTCATGACACCGTGTTGTATTAGCAAGTTGTCCTTTACCACTTTAAGGACAACTTGCTATGCGCTCGCGCTCCTGCACAAGTTTCTTATTGTCAATTGAACATGGTTCCATGTTCTGCTGCCCCCGGTGTTCTGCTTTAACTGCTCTGTTGGGCAGTTACACCGAGAACAACAGAAGAGCGGTTGTGGGTTCGTTTCGACCCAACTTTATCTACAAATAAACTGTGCTCTTAAAATTACCCTGCCTGAAGAATCATACTTAACATATGGCGAACGAGGACGGGTGGATACAAGTGA
Source organism: Calotriton arnoldi (assembly GCA_963921515.1). Lineage (NCBI taxonomy): Eukaryota > Metazoa > Chordata > Amphibia > Caudata > Salamandridae > Calotriton > Calotriton arnoldi. The sequence continues at coordinate 28,355 of CAWUFW010024468.1, read as the reverse complement.
ACCTGCCGACCGGTGATTCCTTAATTGGATTTTCGGAGGGCTGTTGACTTCAGACGAACCCAGCGAGCTTTGCTTCTTCCTCCTCCCTTCCCGAAGTCTCTTGCTGGCTTTGGGAGACGCCCCTGGCGAGGTCATCACACTTGGAGGAGGAGTCAGTCCCTAATTTAAGGGGATACATTGTACACGCTCGTTTCTTTGTTGCTTAGCAATGCGAGTGGCAGTGATTGTCAGAAGCTGCAGCGGCTGCCACTGGACATCGCGTCTCGTCTGATAAGGTAGTGTGAAACCTTGCCTGAGCTTCGGTGACGGGCACACCCTTCATTTAAATATTTACTTAGCCGCCTGCAAACTCGGGGACAGGCACACCGTTTAACTGTGTTTATGCAATCTCTGCAAGTTCTGCCTGCACGCTCGTGATCGGCATACCTCTCTCCTGTGACTGCTTTGTTTCTACAGTTATATAACATTTAATAGTTTTGCCTACGCATTCGGTGATAGGCACACCTTTCACATTGTTTCAGATAATTGTACAAGATTAGCAATTTATTCCCTCGCTTGCAAACTTTAAAAAAAAAAAAAAAACATTTTAAAGCCTCTTTCAAATCAACTACATTATTTCTGTGTTTCGGTTGAATTATTTAATTATTTATTTTCTTCTTGTACAGTTATTTAGTTTAAAGTCAATATGGCATGTAATAACCAACTACTTAATATTTCACATTTTCTCACGGCTCCTGAAAACCACCTACGCAGTGGAAACACTGGTTTAATTCATTTGAGAATTATTTAGTTGCAAATGATGCCACAGACTTCAGCGCAAAAAGAAAGTTTGCCCTTTTATATGAACATTTAGGTTATGAAAGTCAGCAAGTTTTTAACAATCTACCGCAAATCCAGGCACCGAAAGGTGCACAAGAGGCTTGGAATGTGTATGCGGAGGTTGTAGCTAGACTTACAAAAAAGTTTTCGGAGGAACTAAGTATATTGCTGGAGCGGTTCAACTTGATGAGGAGAAAACAGAATGTTGATGGAACAGTGGAAGAGTACATTTCGGCTCTTTGGCTTTTAGCTTCTACTTGCAATTTTGGTTGCGTATTAGACACATGCATACGGGACCAATTTGTCTACAGTTGTTGTTCAAAGAAATTTCAAGAAAGACCTTTAGGTTGCAGAGATCCTACTTTGGCTGAAGCAATTGAGATTGCAAAAGGTATAGAAAGATGGAGGATTTCCTCAAAAGTGATGTCAGCAGAACCTTCTATGACTGGTACGCCCGCATCATCTGTAGCAGGAGGGAGTGAAACGGTGGCTCCGGTTGATGCTAGAAACAGGTCTGCTAGAGGCTCTTTCAATTAATCTCCCAGTTTATGTTTCAGGTATGGTTCACACATGCATATTGGGAATAATCCAAGTTGTCCTGCTACCAATAAGCCATGTTCCAAATGTGGTAAAATGGGACATTTTATGTCAGTGTGCAGGAGTGCCAAAAATACCATGAGGATCAGCTCGGTAGATGTTACCACAGATTTGTGTGCTCCAGATTTATCAAGAGTTGTCCTAACTATTTCATCTGATAAAAGCTCTCAGGTTCCAGTTATAGGCCCTTGGTGTAAAGCCTTTATAGCCCCAGAAGCCATTGACATGATGGCGTATTCAGGTGCACCTACCACCATCATTTCTGATGTCCTATTCACAGAGAAACGGAGCGCTAGAGTTCTGTCTACAACTGACATTCATCCAAAAGCCTGTGGTGAGCAAAACATTGATATGCTGGGATCTTTTATTGATTCTTGTCTGGCCTGGGGAGACAAATCACCACCACAATCTATGTAGCAATCTAAGGAAGGAACATTATAGGGTGGCAAGATCTAGCCAGACTTGGGATCATCCTAATACATGCTGCAGAAAATCCCATTGTTCTGGCTGAACATCCTATTTCCTTTGTTTAGACCGACTCTGACTTGAATGTAAACTGTGTCATCAACAAATTTCAAAGCATTTTTTGTGACAAGATTGGGAATATAGCGAAATTTGAACATTTTTTATCAAACTCAAGGATGATGCTACCCCGGTGGTACATAAAGTAGGGTCAGTCCCATTGAGCGTCAGGTCAGATCTCGAGGATCTTCTGGATAAACTGTGCAATGAAGGAGTTATTTAGTCTCCTGACTCATCAGAATGGGTCAGTCCAGTCGTTATTGTTAAGAAAAAGACTGGAGAGATTTGTCTCTGTGTGGACTTGCGCACCCTCAACAAGAACATTATTATTGATTGTCATCCCCTCCCCAAAGTGCGAGATCTTTTGGCAAACATTGCGGAGGCCAAGTTTTTTCCTTTGCTTGATCTCAGGTCCGCTTACCATCAAATACCACTTGCTGCAGAAAGTCTGGACCTCACCACTTTTATTGCACCATTTGGAGCTTTTAAATTCTTATGCATGCAATTTGGTCTGGCCTCTGCAGCAAGTGTATTTCAAAAGTTTATTGGCACCATCTGAAAAGGCATTCAATGAGTTCAGGCATTTCAGGCTGATGTACTCATATTTGCTGAAAATGCAAGAGATCACAATTTAATTATTGAGAGAGTGTTGAGTGCATTTGAAAAATAGGGATTAAATTAAGGAAAGAAAATGCTAATTTATGGTTAACCAACTAGACTACCTTGGGCACAGTGTATCTGGTCAAGGCACCAGTCCAGAAATGTCACTAGTTTGTGCCATTCAGGATACGTCTCCACCTTCTAACAAAGACACCCTTCGCTCATTTCTAGGCTTATGTGAATATTACTCACGCTTCATACATGGTTACGCCTTAATAGTCCAACCTTTACGTGATCTGTTACGGTAGGGTCAAGCTTTTGTCTGGCCTGACACAGTGCATGAGTCTTTTACTAGAATTAAAAAGCTCATTACTTCTGCACCTATCTTATCAGCTTTCACAGCTGGACAACCATGTTTTGTAACTGGATGCTAGTCAGTTAGGGCTGGGTGCCATTCTTTCTCAGTGGGTTGGCAAGAAGCAACAGATGATTATTTTGCTTTACGCTCCTTGAGCCTGGCTGAATTTAACTACAGCACCTTTGAGAAAGAGGCTTTAGCGTGTGCATGGGCAGTCGAAAGATTTAAGACATATCTGTGGGGTACGCAATTTCAAGTTTTTACAGATCACAAGCCACTCATTTATTTACTCAGTGGTAACAGCACGGGTAAGGCATCTGCTAAACTAGTTCGTATTTTGTCTAAACTGCAAGAATACAACTTTACTATTCAGGTGGTATGAATACCCGGGACGGTTGTTTGTCCAGAATGCCTCTCATCAATGATCCATTGTGTGAGTCTGAAGAGGAAGTGGAATGTGTAGTGGCTCTCATTGGGGATTTGGCTGAGGAACAACTCTCCATTTCGAGAGAGTCTTGGTTAAATGCTCTTAATGATTATTTACTTCTCCAACAAGTCATCAAACATGTTAAGCAAGGTTGGCCCCAGGACGGAAATCTAGCACCTGGACTTCAGGTGTTTGCTCGTCTCAGATGAGTTGTCTGTGGTTGAAGGATTTGTGCTTCGCCATGAGTTACTTGTACCTCCCACAAATCTGAGAAAATTGTTGTTTCAAAAAGCTAATGAGGGTCATCTGGGAATCACAGCTACCATCCGCAATTTGAAACAATACTATTGGTGGCCGGGCGTTGATGCCCAGGTTAACAGATGGGTGTCGGGATGCAGCACGTTTAATTTCAGATAAACATTGGAAACTCTCCGAACCAGACTTACACATGGTTCCCTTACCGGATGCTCCTTGGGACAAAATTGCACTTGATTTTGCTGGTCCATTTGACTGCTTCCCAGCAACATGAGGCACATGTTCGTTCTGGGGGATTATCTGTCGAAATGGGTCTATTTTGATTTTGTGTCTACACCTGACTCCACATCTGTCATCAAGTTCTTTAACACAATTTTTCCCAAAGAACTTGTAACTGACAATGACACACAGTTCAAGTCTCTTCAGATGTTGCAGGTTATTGTAGGTTTAGGCATCAAACATCTCAAAGTGGCTTTGTACTCTCCAACCTCTAATGGTTTGGTAGAACGGGTCAACACATTTTTAAAAGGCGGCTTACAAACTGCCTTGTCAGCTTGCTTTCATGTGGAGAATTTCCTAAGACAAAAAATTTGGAATGATCATATTACACCACATAGCACCACTGGTTTATCCCCCTTTAAGTTGCTACGCAACAGAATACCCAAATGTGAAGTATCATGTCCTGCTTGGGTTTCGGAGTTTTCTAATTGTACTGGTATTGGGGCAGTGAATAACTTGGACGCCATGAGGAATGAAGTGACCAGAAAAAATGAAGCCATATCCAGTCATTGTAGTAAGAACACTACTAAATGTCTGCACTACTCTAAACTGATTTGAACCAGAATTATGGTTTTAACTAAATGCTGCACTATCAGATGATTCATAACGAACGTTATTTTTATCCAGTGTTTAAGCTTGTACTGTATTTGTGTTTTAACTGTATGCTTTTATGATTTTAATGCAAAAAAATCGAATAAAGCTTTTTTGGTTGATAGTCTGCACTACCCAGTAGGTGATTGGATACTCATCAAAAAACCCAACAGGGTTAAGAAAGGAGAATCTAAGGTTACCTTACCTGTCAAGAGTGTTAGGGTTTCAAAAGGGGCCATTCTTTGGGAGGGGAGAGGGTGGTGGAACAGAAGGAGTCTGGCGAAGATCACCAATGAGCAAGCTATAAACATTTCCAATGCAAAAAGTAAAGGTTTATGTTACCCAGAGTTTTGTGAGGGAACTTCCTGGTCAGACCTTTCGCTTGAAAGATCTCAGGTGCAGGCGAGCTCTGCAGTACCTGCTGCACAGACAGATGTTGGTCCATCCCACGAGGATGCTCGTGAACATCAGGATTCTCGTATATTGTTGCCAGGGAGGGAGTCTGTCCGTTCGTCTGATGCCGGCAGGGAGACTCTCTCCAGAGAGTCGTCTCTTCCCAGATCTCCTTGCAGGTTGTCTTGTAATGCTTCATTTCCCTTGAAGTTTAAAGATTATTATTTAATGTAGATTGTTTTTATTGTGTGCCTGTTCTTCTTGTTTCATTTTATTGTTTCCATTACTGCATTGTAAACCCTCTGTGGTTGTTGCATGTTAACTTGAAATGTTATCACCTTTGCCTTGTATTTCACTTTCTTTTATTTATGTAAAAAAAAGGAGGATGGTGTTATATTAGAAAGTTGTCCTTTACCACTTTAAGGACAACTTGCTATGCTCTCGCGCTCCTGCGCGAGTTTCCTATTGTCATTTGAACATGGTTCCATGTTCTGCTTTAACTGCTCTGTTGGGCAGTTACACAGAGGACGACAGAAGAGCCGTTGTGGGTTCCTTTCCTCCCAGCGTTCTCTACAAATAAACTACGCTCTTAAAATGACCTTACCTGAAGAATCGTACGTAACACACTGGCAGCCGCACAAGGAGGCTCCTGACACCAGCCGCACAAGGAGGCTCACAACACCGGCAGCCGCACAAGGAGGCTCCTGACACCAGCCGCACAAGGAGGCTCCTGACACCAGCAGCCGCACAAGGAGGCTCCTGACACCAGCAGCCGAACAAGGAGGCTCACGACACCGGCAGCTGCACAAGGAGGCTCCTGACACCGGCAGCCACACAAGGAGGCTCAAAAACACCAGCCGCACAAGGAGGCTCCTGACACCAGCAGCCGCACAAGGAGGCTCCTGACACCGGCAGCCACACAAGGAGGCTCCTGACACCAGCCGCACAAGGAGGCTCACAACACCGGCAGCCGCACAAGGAGGCTCCTGACACCAGCAGCCGCACAAGGAGGCTCCTGACACCGGCAGCCGCACAAGGAGGCTCAAAAACACCAGCCGCACAAGGAGGCTCCTGACACCAGCAGCCGCACAAGGAGGCTCCTGACACCGGCAGCCACACAAGGAGGCTCCTGACACCAGCCGCACAAGGAGGCTCACAACACCGGCAGCCGCACAAGGAGGCTCCTGACACCAGCAGCCGCACAAGGAGGCTCCTGACACCGGCAGCCGCACAAGGAGGCTCAAAAACACCAGCCGCACAAGGAGGCTCCTGACACCAGCAGCCGCACAAGGAGGCTCCTGACACCGGCAGCCACACAAGGAGGCTCCTGACACCAGCCGCACAAGGAGGCTCACAACACCGGCAGCCGCACAAGGAGGCTCCTGACACCAGCAGCCACACAACGAGGCTCCTGACACCGGCAGCCACACAAGGAGGCTCCTTACACCAGCAGCCGCACAAGGAGGCTCAAAAACACCAGCCGCACAAGGAGGCTCACAACACCGGCAGCCACACAAGGAGGCTCACGACACCAGCAGCCGCACAAGGAGGCTCACGACACCAGCAGCCGCACAAGGAGGCTCCTGACACCAGCAGCCACCCAAGGAGGCTCCTGACACCGGCAGCCACACAAGGAGGCTCCTGACACCAGCAGCCACACAAGGAGGCTCCTGACACCGGCAGCCACACAAGGAGGCTCCTGACACCGGCAGCCGCACAAGGAGGCTCCTGACACCGGCAGCCGCACAAGGAGGCTCCTGACACCGGCAGCCGCACAAAGAGGCTCCTGACACCGGCAGCCGCACAAGGAGGCTCAAAAACACCAGCCGCACAAGGAGGCTCCTGACACCAGCAGCCGCACAAGGAGGCTCCTGACACCGGCAGCCACACAAGGAGGCTCCTGACACCAGCCGCACAAGGAGGCTCACAACACCGGCAGCCGCACAAGGAGGCTCCTGACACCAGCAGCCGCACAAGGAGGCTCCTGACACCGGCAGCCGCACTAAGGAGGCTCAAAAACACCAGCCGCACAAGGAGGCTCCTGACACCAGCAGCCGCACAAGGAGGCTCCTGACACCGGCAGCCACCAAGGAGGCTCCTGACACCAGCCGCACAAGGAGGCTCACAACACCGGCAGCCGCACAAGGAGGCTCCTGACACCAGCAGCCACACAACGAGGCTCCTGACACCGGCAGCCACACAAGGAGGCTCCTTACACCAGCAGCCGCACAAGGAGGCTCAAAAACACCAGCCGCACAAGGAGGCTCACAACACCGGCAGCCACACAAGGAGGCTCACGACACCAGCAGCCGCACAAGGAGGCTCACGACACCAGCAGCCGCACAAGGAGGCTCCTGACACCAGCAGCCACCCAAGGAGGCTCCTGACACCGGCAGCCACACAAGGAGGCTCCTGACACCAGCAGCCACACAAGGAGGCTCCTGACACCGGCAGCCACACAAGGAGGCTCCTGACACCGGCAGCCGCACAAGGAGGCTCCTGACACCGGCAGCCGCACAAGGAGGCTCCTGACACCGGCAGCCGCACAAAGAGGCTCCTGACACCGGCAGTCGCACAAGGAGGCTCAAAAACACCAGCCGCACAAGGAGGCTCCTGACACCAGCAGCCGCTCAAGGAGGCTCCTGACACCAGCAGCCGCACAAGGAGGCTCCTGACAGCGGCAGCCGCACAAGCAGGCTCCTGACACCAGCAGCCGCACAAGGAGGCTCCTGACACCGGCAGCCGCACAAGGAGGCTCCTGACACCGGCAGCCGCACAAGGAGGCTCCTGACACCGGCAGCCGCACAAGGAGGCTCCTGACACCAGCAGCCACACAAGGAGGCTCCTGACACCAGCAGCCGAACAAGGAGGCTCCTGACACCAGCAGCCACACAAGGAGGCTCACGACACCGGCAGCCGCACAAGGAGGCTCCTGACACCGGCAGCCACACAAGGAGGCTCCTGACACCAGCAGCCACACAAGGAGGGTCACGACACCGGCAGCCGCACAAGGAGGCTCCTGACACCGGCAGCCACACAAGGAGGCTCCTGACACCGGCAGCCGCACAAGGAGGCTCCTGACACCGGCAGCCGCACAAGGAGGCTCCTGACACCAGCAGCCGCACAAGGAGGCTCCTGACACCAGCAGCCGCACAAGGAGGCTCCTGACAGCGGCAGCCACACAAGGAGGCTCCTGACACCAGCAGCCGCACAAGGAGGCTCCTGAAACCGGCAGCCGCACAAGGAGGCTCCTGACACCAGCAGCCGCACAAGGAGGCTCCTGACACCAGCAGCCGCACAAGGAGGCTCCTGACACCGGCAGCCGCACAAGGAGGCTCCTGACACCGGCAGCCGCACAAGGAGGCTCCTGACACCGGCAGCCGCACAAGGAGGCTCCTGACACTGGCAGCCGCACAAGGAGGCTCCTGACACCGGCAGCCGCACAAGGAGGCTCCTGACACCAGCAGCCGCACAAGGAGGCTCCTGACACCGGCAGCCGCACAAGGAGGCTCCTGACACCGGCAGCCGCACAAGGAGGCTCAAAAACACCAGCCGCACAAGGAGGCTCCTGACACCGGCAGCCGCACAAGGAGGCTCCTGACACCGGCAGCCGCACAAGGAGGCTCAAAAACACCAGCCGCACAAGGAGGCTCCTGACACCAGCAGCCGCACAAGGAGGCTCCTGACACCAGCAGCCGCACAAGGAGGCTCCTGACACCGGCAGCCGCACAAGGAGGCTCCTGACACCAGCAGCCACACAAGGAGGCTCCTGACACCAGCAGCCGCACAAGGAGGCTCCTGACACCAGCAGCCGCACAAGGAGGCTCCTGACACCGGCAGCCGCACAAGGAGGCTCCTGACACCAGCAGCCACACAAGGAGGCTCCTGACACCAGCAGCCGCACAAGGAGGCTCCTGACACCGGCAGCCGCACAAGGAGGCTCCTGACACCGGCAGCCGCACAAGGAGGCTCCTGACACCGGCAGCCGCACAAGGAGGCTCAAAAACACCAGCCGCACAAGGAGGCTCCTGACACCGGCAGCCGCACAAGGAGGCTCCTGACACCGGCAGCCGCACAAGGAGGCTCCTGACACCAGCAGCCACACAAGGAGGCTCACGACACCGGCAGCCGCACAAGGAGGCTCCTGACACCAGCAGCCGCACAAGGAGGCTCCTGACACCGGCAGCCGCACAAGGAGGCTCCTGACACCAGCAGCCGAACAAGGAGGCTCCTGACACCAGCAGCCACACAAGGAGGCTCACGACACCGGCAGCCGCACAAGGAGGCTCAAAAACACCAGCCGCACAAGGAGGCTCCTGACACCGGCAGCCGCACAAGGAGGCTCCTGACACCAGCAGCCGAACAAGGAGGCTCCTGACACCAGCAGCCACACAAGGAGGCTCACGACACCGGCAGCTGCACAAGGAGGCTCCTGACACCGGGAGCCACACAAGGAGGCTCCTGACACCAGCAGCCACACAAGGAGGCTCACGACACCGGCAGCCGCACAAGGAGGCTCCTGACACCGGCAGCCACACAAGGAGGCTCCTGACACCGGCAGCCGCACAAGGAGGCTCCTGACACCAGCAGCCACACAAGGAGGCTCCTGACACCGGCAGCCACACAAGGAGGCTCCTGACACCGGCAGCCACACAAGGAGGCTCCTGACACCGGCAGCCACACAAGGAGGCTCCTGACACCGGCAGCCACACAAGGAGGCTCCTGACACCGGCAGCCACACAAGGAGGCTCCTGACACCGGCAGCCACACAAGGAGGCTCCTGACACCGGCAGCCACACAAGGAGGCTCCTGACACCAGCAGCCGCACAAGGAGGCTCCTGACACCAGCAGCCACACAAGGAGGCTCACGACAGCAGCAGCCACACAAGGAGGCTCCTGACACCGGCAGCCACACAAGGAGGCTCACGACACCAGCAGCCGCACAAGGAGGCTCACGACATCAGCAGCCGCACAAGGAGGCTCCTGACACCAGCAGCCGCACAAGGAGGCTCCTGACACCAGCAGCCACACAAGGAGGGTCCTGACACCGGCAGCCACACAACGAGGCTCCTGACACCAGCAGCCGCACAAGGAGGCTCCTGACACCAGCAGCCACACAAGGAGACTCCTGACACCAGCAGCCGCACAAGGAGGCTCCTGACACCGGCAGCCGCACAAGGAGGCTAAAAAACACCAGCCGCACAAGGAGGCTCCTGACACCGGCAGCCGCACAAGGAGGCTCCTGACACCAGCAGCCACACAAGGAGGCTCCTGACACCAGCAGCCACACAAGGAGGCTCACGACACCAGCAGCCACACAAGGAGGCTCACGACACCAGCAGCCACACAAGGAGGCTCACGACACCAGCAGCCACACAAGGAGGCTCCTGACACCGGCAGCCACACAAGGAGGCTCACGACACCAGCAGCCGCACAAGGAGGCTCCTGACACCAGCAGCCACACAAGGAGGCTCACGACACCAGCAGCCACACAAGGAGGCTCCTGACACCGGCAGCCACACAAGGAGGCTCACGACACCAGCAGCCGCACAAGGAGGCTCACGACACCAGCAGCCGCACAAGGAGGCTCCTGACACCAGCAGCCGCACAAGGAGGCTCCTGACACCAGCAGCCGCACAAGGAGGCTCCTGACACCAGCAGCCACACAAGGAGGCTCCTGACACCGGCAGCCACACAAGGAGGCTCCTGACACCAGCAGCCGCACAAGGAGGCTCCTGACACCGGCAGCCGCACAAGGAGGCTCCTGACACCGGCACCCGCACAAGGAGGCTCACGACACCGGCACCCGCACAAGGAGGCTCACGACACCGGCAGCCGCACAAGAAGGCTCACGACACCGGCAGCCGCACAAGGAGGCTCCTGACACCAGCAGCCGCACAAGGAGGCTCCTGACACCGGCAGCCGCACAAGGAGGCTCCTGACACCGGCAGCCGCACAAGGAGGCTCCTGACACCGGCAGCCGCCCCAGGAGGCTCACGACACCGGCAGCCGCACAAGGAGGCTCCTGACACCGGCAGCCGCACAAGGAGGCTCCTGACACCGGCACCCGCACAAGGAGGCTCACGACACCGGCACCCGCACAAGGAGGCTCACGACACCGGCAGCCGCACAAGAAGGCTCACGACACCGGCAGCCGCACAAGGAGGCTCACGACACCGGCAGCCGCACACGAAGGCTCACGACGCCGGCAGCGGCACAAGAAGGCTCATGTCGCCGGCAGCGGCACAAGAAGGCTCACAACACCGGCAGCCGCACAAGGAGGCTCACAACACCGGCAGCCGCACTCGAGGGATAAGTAGCTCAATTCAGACATGAAAAAAAAAAAATTAGACCTCATCAAAGATGATGGTGGAAAACCTAACCAGAAAGTGGAAAAATCTGATATTACAGCATTCCTGAGCCTTTGAAGCAAGCATCAAAACAAATCCCAATCTCACTACTTACTGCATATCTGAAGAAAGGACTGAAAATGATTTCAGACTTCTAGCCCCTGGATGTCACCCTAGTCTGCATCAGTCACCCCCAAGAATCCTGCAGCTTCTGAAACAGACAAGGACTCAGAGACCCCTTTCAAACAAATGCAGTCTGCAACCAGACCACACTGGGAAAGGGAGAACTCTGTCCAGGTTAATTCAAAACAAAACATCCACACTGTGAAATCCCCTGAAAAACCAGTAATGTAGTCAGTATTGTTGTGCTGGTGGAGTTTGTTGTGCATGGATTGCATCAGTGGATCACCTGCCGACCCCCGCCACCCCCGTCAGAGTATATACAAGAACATTCCTCTAGCATCCTCTGGAGCCGTACGGGCTCGAGCGGCCAGTAATGCATCTCTTTCCTACCAGAGTAGGAACGAGATCAACCGACCTTCATGAAACGGGCTCGCCGCAGTCTTTGACGCAGTGGACCATCGGCTGCTCCCTCAAAGACCGAAGGGAACAGGAGCTCAGGCCATCCTCCTAAAATGCTTCTATTCCTGTATCCCAGGCAGAACTCAAACGGTGACCCTGCCTCGTCCCTACTCAGCACCACTCTTGCAATGGGTAGGAGTTGGAACGGTGTAGAGCTCAGTGATGACTCTTCTGGCTACTTTGTCACCACAAGGGGCGGATGGAGACAGGAACTGGTAATACACCATGAGTGAGTGCTCTGTTTGGAGGGAAGGTCTCCATCGCAGGGGTGAAGCTCCAATATAGTCATCCCCGCTCCATCATGGCTGACTGTCCATATGTTACCAATCTACTATGGCTTCCCTTTTCTTCTTCTGGCTCGTGCAGTCCATTTCCTGTGTTAAAAAGTATTTAAAGTGTAGCCCCTTTCTTCCCTGTACTTACCTGCTGTCACCCCTTGCTTCCTTTTTTCGCTCTGTACTTTTGCTCCGTTTTTGAGACCTGGAAGGGTTTTTATTGCAGGAACTGTTCTGTTCTGCTTTGTGTTTCTTCTGTAATTCCTGTTGCCTCTGCCCTGAGCTTCAAGTTTAGCCTGTGGTGTGTATTGCCAATGTTTCTTCCACAGCATTGCGTGCTGTGGTCAGCGGCAAACTCCTGGTGGTGGTTTTTGTGCCTCTCGAGTGTTCCTGCAACCTGGTGCTCCTGTCCGTAGGACACACTGTAGCGCTCTGTGTAACTGTGATGAGGTGGGCAAGAGGCACAGCGCCACTTGAATACAGCACTGACCTCGAGGCGCATCCCAACGTCCTCTACTCTAGTACACAGGATATAAGAGCACGTGCCACCCGACATCCAGATGCACGAACCCTCACAACAGACACAGGACCGTGGGCCTGGTTTAGATCTCAGCAGACAGGTTACGCCATCACAACGATGACGGATATCCCGTCCGCCGAAACGTAAATCCCATAGGATATAATGGATGTGATGGAGTAACCCGTCCGTCGAGATCTAAATCAGGCCCCAAGAAAGTGCAGAATCAGCAGAATGAAAACTTATAGCTTCCAGTTTCCCTCTCCGTGAGCACACACTTGTGTGGGGAGTGGGGACTCCACACCCTGCCTGATACGTACAAGAGCAAAGAGCGCTCAAGAAAGAAAGAGTTTTCCACTCGCGCCTCATCAAGGGCGGCTCAACTGCATCACAACCAGTGGCAAAGGGACGCCAGATCTTGCGTGTCACAACTAATGAAAATACCACAGACACTAACTGGCCGAGGGATAGACGTCCAGAGTTGTGTGACAGTTCTCACACCCTCAGTCTTACCCTGATAGATTCATAATTTAACTGGAGAAAAACCCAGAAAAAAGGCAAAACATGCAGAATTTAATGTTAAGTTTTAAATACCCATTCTGTATGGTAAACCTCATTTTCCTATTAAAACTCGTGATATTCTCCTGAAAGTGTAAATACCCCACCATGGGGTAATGGTATTAACCGGGTGTGGTACATACCTCGCTCTGTTCATCCCATGTTGTAATGAGGACCTACGTGTAGACTTGTGGAGTTTAACTTCTCATCATTGGCCGTTTGCTTCTTTACAGGCAAAGGAGTTCTTATGAGGCGAGTCTTTCAGTACATTTATTTTTGGCTTTTCGATTCCATTTCAGATGTGCGCAGCTTTTATCACACCTGATGGCCAGTGTCATTCCCTACTGTGCTTGGCTTGCTAGCTGCCACTTTTCAAAGCATTACGTACACCCTGTTTGATGGAGCGACAGGTGTAAAAGTCTTTCAGGAGGACGTAATGTTTTTTTTTACAATATCCTCAAGGCGGGGTCTTGTCACACGGGTCCCTTGGCTACCAGCAAGGATCCATGTCCTCTTTCCTTAGTAAAACTTTTCAGGGGCTTTAGTTATTGCCCCAGAGTGAAAGTAATGAAGATGTTGAGAAGATCATGCAAGTTCTAGGTGGGGCAATTCATGCTTTAGATAACACAAGTGCATCCCTCACAGTAAAGAGCGCATTAGACCAGCCCTGTGTGGCGGTGAATAGATCCACAAGCATGTTTGCACCAAGCACCCCTTGAAAGAGTGCCAATTTACTCTATTCCACTGCAGTCTGCGCCACTGTACCCTACAATACTCCACTCTGCTGCTACTCTGTACGCCACTTTATTGTATGCCACTCCTACACCAATGCACTCTGTCACTTTACTTTGCACCACTCTACTCCACTGCGCTCTACACCAATGCACTTACTCCATTAAACTTTGTTCCACTGACACTCTACTCCACTCTATGCCACTGCATTTTAGAGCACTCTACTCCACGCCATTCTACGACACTACTACACTCTACGCAACTCCCTCTCTGCCCCTCCATGGCACTTTACTCCACTCTATTCTATGACACTATGCCACTCTGCTCTATGCCGCCCTACTCTACAACACTTTATGCAACACCCTCTACGCCACTCTGCTCTATTCCACTCCACAACACTCTATGCCACTCCACTCTACAACAATCTACTCCACTCAGACACTGTACTCCACTCTACACCACTCAATTCTGCGCCCTTCCACTCTGACACTCTACTCTCTCCATGACACTCCACTTCACTCCTCTCCTCGCCACTCAACTTTACTGTACGGCACTTCACTCCTCTCCTCGCCACTAAACTCTACTGCACAGCACTCCACGCCACTCCATAACACCACTGTACTCCACTCCACTTCACATCACTCTCCTTTATCCCACTAACTCTTAGCCATCCTGAACAGCAGTCACTCTGATGTACAACATTGCTAATACATATTGGCCAAGCCAATAGCTCTTGCATAGGTGAGACATATTGGCTTTGCCAATGCTCGTTCTATAAGCAAGTCTGCTTTTCGGGAAGGAGGGCGGAGATTTCTCAAAGCATATTACGCAGTCATAAGCAGTGAAAACCATTGTGGAGTCACTCAAGCAAGGTGTACCAATGGCAATCTTTATTATAAGTATCCTCTTCTGGGGCACACTCCGCTCAAGAGCAGTTGGTCCTCACACCACGTGCGCTCCAAAGCGTTTTTGGGGTTGCGAGGCAAGCGCATGCATCATTAGGCCTACCCAACCCCGGAAGCCCAGTGGTTGCGTTTATTCAAGTGACGGTTGCTCCTCACTGTGAAGCTCAGGGGTTTTAGGACCAGGCAGCCTAAATGTGACAAGCAGAGCCAGGAAGCAGTTTCACACAGTTGAGCTGGCGGCGTCGCGTGGCCCCAGAGGTACAACGCAGGTGTGGTCTTCAGGCATACATGGTGATGTACTGCGGGCCCATGTTCCCAAAGTAGGAGCGTTCCCACTCGCTCATGAGGTCGAAGTGCAGGGGTCGGTGGCAAAAGTTGCACTCTGCAGCCGAGGGCTGCTGAAGGGGCATTCCAGCCTCCTTCCAAGCCTGGACCAAGCTCTCTGCAAACAGGAAGAGACAAGCAGAACATGATGAAATACAGTGGATATGTCAGTCCCGAACAACTCTGAACTGGGGTGGCAAAGTGAGCTAAAGAATGATGATGGATTCAACCCAGATCTGTGACTGGGGGTGAGTGTTTGAAAAGTTTCAGCACTCCGTCCATCATCTCCTTGTGTTTGCTTTGTTAGTCCCGAACACCCCCCATGCTCATAGATACAGCCATCCACCCTAAAACCCTAGATGAACCCCAACTCAGTCTTGAACACCCCCAGTACTCTTAGGTCCAGCCATCCACCTTAAACCCTAGATGAACCCCAAATCAGTCCTGAACACCCCCAGTACTCTTAGTTACAGCCATCCACCTTAAACCCTAGATGAACCCCAACTCAGTCCTGAACACCCCCAATACTCTTGGGTACACCCATGCACCCTTAAACCTTAGGTGAACCCTAACTCTAACCCTAATAGCAGCTGTCACCCAGCCACCAGCCCCCTGCTTCTGGCCACCCTGTGAAGTCCAGGACCACTTACCGACAAAGTACTTCATCATGGGTGGAGTGTGGTGGGGCGAAGGGGCCAGTCTGAGCAGCTCCTCTCCGCGTGGGACTGTGGGGTAGTTGATGGCCTGGACGTAGATGTTGTGGTCAGAAAGCAGGAGGTCGCAGATCCTGGTGTTCAGCGCGGCGTTGCCCACCTTGGGAGTTTCAAAAAGTGATTGTCAAGAGTTGTATCCCAACAACAGAGGCCACAACACACATTCCACAGTCCTCCTTCTCTAAGGTGGTGCAAGAGGTGTATCCCACCAACAGAGGCCACAACACACATTCCACAGTCCTCCTTCTCTAAGGTGGTGCAAGAGGTGTATCCCACCAACAGAGGCCACAACACACATTCCACAGTCCTCCTTCTCTAAGGTGGTGCAAGAAGTGTATCCCACCAACAGAGGCCACAACACACATTCCACAGTCCTCCTTCTCTAAGGTGGTGCAAGAGGTGTATCCCACCAACAGAGGCCACAACACACATTCCACAGTCCTCCTTCTCTAAGGTGGTGCAAGAGGTGTATCCCACCAACAGAGGCCACAACACAAATTCCACAGTCCTTCTTCTCTAAGGTGGTGCAAGAGGTGTATCCCACCAACAGAGGCCACAACACACATTCCACAGTCCTCCTTCTCTAAGGTGGTGCAAGAGGTGTATCCCACCAACAGAGGCCACAACACACATTCCACAGTCCTCCTTCTCTAAGGTGGTGCAAGAGGTGTATCCCACCAACAGAGGCCACAACACACATTCCACAGTGCTCCTTCTCTAATGTGGTGCAAGAGGTGTATCCCACCAATAGAGGCCACAACACACATTCCACAGTGCTCCTTCTCTAATGTGGTGCAAGAGGTGTATCCCACCAACAGAGGCCACACCACAAATTCCACAGTCCTCCTTCTCTGAGGTGCAATTTCTTTTTCCGAATGGCGCAGGGTTAAAAGGACACTCATAAGCAATGCTGTACTCAACACTTTACATCATAAGGCAATCACAGCCCACCACCGTTCTCAGAACCCAGCTCCCCTCCCGTCGCTCATTGACTGTATCTTTGCCTTTGACCCTTTACTGCGATCTGCTGCCCTGTGATCAACTCTGCGCTATACAATTACCAAATACACACACTGGTTATCAACACACCTTGGCGTGGTTGGAAAAGCCGCAGTCAAGTCTGTTACGTTGCCTTCTTAAAAGCACATCTGAAAACTGTGAGGTCTTCAGTGCCTCTTGGACTGACTTCCAAGAGAGTCAGTGGTCAGTAGGGAAGAGATTTTAAATGAAAGAAGCCATTTAAGGTGAACATGTGAATTTTTGAGTAGAAAGTTTCAGAATAGTTCAAGCGGTCATTGCACCTACTGCCTTGCGTACCCTACAGTGTAGCCTACAGCTTACCCGTATGCATAGTGCTCAGGCCATCTTTAGCTATTGATGCTTTCAAGGTTGTTAAATTAAGTTGCTGTGAGTACAATAGTATGTTGGGTGATGATGTGTGGCTGGGCCATCCGATGACTAACACAATCTCACTCACACTTCATGCGAGAAACTCCACCTCCTTTGATGACAGTCTAGTTGATTTGCTTCTTAGACACCTTGATTCTGGCCTCTGCTGTGGATGGGGGGTCTGCTAGACAGGCCCAGGCATTGCATGGTGTGTTTACACTTGTATTTTGCCTTAAATACAGTCCCAACTGGATCAGAGCACATGTTTGGCACTGGGAGATGGTTACAGTTTTATACCAGTTCACCTCTAAGTTTATGTGCAGATGTGCACTCTGCCTGGACTGCTACATGGCTGAATGTGGACTGGAAATGGACAGAGTTCATGCCTGGAAGGGGTGGGATAATCTTTTATATTCACTGACCGGGAATGTTTAACTTGTCTACTTCATCTGCACTCTATTCCCTCTGGTATATTCTGTCCATCTCACTACCCCTCTGCGTTTCCCCTCTACCTCCTCATCTTAGATTCTTCTGGGATTCTGAACTTGGAGGAATCCTTCACCCTTGCTCACCTGACATTCATACTTTGACCTGTTACTAAACGTGTACCCCATGTGAGATAGTATTTTGTTGGTATGATGTACAACCAGCTAATACCTCTTGACACAGCAGAGCTATATAAGACTGTTGTATAAAATAAATCTATAAATGTAATGCTTGTGATGGAAACTTCTAACCGCATTTTCCTCAACTTTAGAATATCCCCAGGCTCCAGACTAGATCTGCAAGGTCTAATCGGCAGTGGTTCGGTGCGCCAGTAGGTGGCGCTGTGCTGCTCCACGCAGACTTTGTTCCGCCCCAGAAGTGACGAATCGAGCTGCAAATAAGCACACGCGCCAACATCAGTTATTTTCTTTCCGTGCATGCGTATGCTGGTCTGGAGCTCCGCCCCTCTTTTTCTCTGTTGTTGACTAGTGTTTTCTTCTCAAAACGTTTTACAAACCAAAGCTATCAGTGTGCAAGGGGACTTCGTTTTTTAGAAGAAAAACACTATGAGTTTTGTTGCATTGGCTGGTTGGAAATCTGCATTTGAATAGAAGGTACCTACACGTCAGAAGCGCTTACTATCATGTTGGTGCGTGGATGTTTAAATCATTACGTTCAGGAGACATCCCAAGAGAATTACTTCTAATCTTCCCACGGGTACCCGATAGTGAAGAGAAACGTACCCGGGGTACACCCGGAAGGCTCTTTTTAGTTATTGAACCATCCATGCTATCCAGAAAGTATTGTATCTCAAACTCCCACAGTTGGTTCAGTCCCTCCGGGTGGTAGTAACCCACCTCGGTGGAAGGGACACACACGATGAAGCTCGCCACAATAAAGTGGCAGAGGTGTCCGCATCCGATATCAAAGAAAGTCTGGATACACTCAGAAGACCTAAAAGGAAGGAACTGCCTATCTAGGGCCTAGGTACCTAGGGTGTCGATTGTCTGATCAAAGTCAGCCTTCGAAGATGACCATGGAGACGATGGAATGATTTGCCCCCACATTTTGATAACAATAATCTATACATGGATTTACAGGCGGCCAGGGGGTTTGACATTTCTCCCGATACTGGGTTGGCTCCACCCCTCACCCCAAGCTCATCAATGCTGCTTCTTTCTCTGTGTTGATAGGATGCGCAGTGGAGGTGTTGGACTTAAAACCTCCTTCTGTGGAAGTTAACAGAAATGTGCTTAGAGAGGGTGTGCAGGCTGGCTAGGCTTCCTCTAAACCTTTACTACTGTTTAATAGGGCCATAACTGACATATTAATGGGCACCTGGTCTAAGCCTTGTTCTTGCCCCCTGTGAACAGACAGGCAGACTCCACACTCCGGCGCCAAGCGATCTTGATTTTACACCAGAAAGTCTGGTGGTACAAGCTTCCACCAGCAGCGGGTGAACTCCAGTTCATTCTCTACGCCTCCTCCCCAGGCAGAGAGAATTGAGGCATTTTGAAAATTGATGTTCTAATCAGCCAGCCTAGCCCTAAAGCTGGTCAGTGCCAGCTGTCTGCTTGGATGATATATACCGCTCTTTGGGACATGGTCAACTGTATCTTGCCTGCATTCCCATAGGAATTATGAGTCTCCCTGCTCAATCCATCCAAGATGGTCAGGATGAGGCCAAATAAGTAATTTGATATGGCCTGGGTACCACGGATTGGTTGGGCCGAGTATGGTGCCTTGTCGCCATGCATGAGATTCACAGCATTTTTGGGGGATGTGAAGGCATCCATTATGGATATGCCTTTCGACGTAGCTCGCTTACTTGGCGAAAAGGCTGATTCTGCCCTGCAATGCTTCAAACTGAGCCAGGTCACAGTGTATTCCTTGGGTCTCTCAACCGCTGCACGACAGTTTTCTCAGCAGTTTCACCCCTCCAAGGGTGCACCAGAGGTTTGATGTACAGGCAGCGCCAAGGCCCCCCAATACCGGCACCAGGCACCCCAGTCATTTCGGGGTCAGGTGCGAAGATCAACCAAACATTGTACAGACCATCCGGGACAGCGACCATCTTAGTCCCCCCTCCCCTGCGGCATCAGCCTCAAAGCCGCTTTAGTTTGTCCTCAGTGGCGCACAACCATCCTGTAGGCAGACATTCTATCTCCCCTGGATCCTGGCGACTGGATGGTGGTCTTTGATTTGCAGGATGCCTACTTTTTTGTACCCATCAATCAATCAGTATTTGTAGGGTGCGCTAATCACCCCGGGGGTAAACAGGTGCTGTGGGGAGGGCGGAGCTATTCAAACCCATCCTGCAGTTCCACAGGCGTTCCCTGCAGTTCAGAGTGGGCCAGGAACACTTTATTGCAATGCTCCCCTTTGGCCTCACCAGTGCCCCTCTGGTGTTTGCAAAAGTGATGGCAGTGGTCGTGGCACAACTTCAGAGGGTGTGGAGACCAGTTTCCCCTTACCTTGACTGACTGTTGAAGGCAGGCTCGCTACAGTTAGTCCTAGAACACCTCCAGATGGCCCCAAACCTGCTAACCGCCAGGGTTCACGACCAGCTTCCCAAGTCCCACCTGACTCCTTCGCAGAGGCTCCCTTACGTTGGAGCCATCTTGGATCCGGTGAAATTCAAGACTTTCCCTCTGGCATGGCGAGGCCAGGACATTTGGGCTATGATCCTGACGTTCAAGCAGTCCTGGGACTCAGTGAGAGTAACTCTAAGGCTTCTTGGCCTCCTACATCCTGCTCGTCGATTCTGCCGGGTGGCAGATGTGGTCTTTGCAGTCTCAATGGGCCCAGCCCTTTGGGAACCTGTTGCATTCAGTCCAGGTTTCGGAGGAGACTGCAAAAGACGTGCTGTGGTGACTGCTCAACCGCAATTGAACCAGCGGCAGCCCCCCCCCCTCTCGCTTCCCCATCCAGAGCTGACGGTGGTGATGAATGCATCATTGCATGTTTTGGGGCAGTCCTCTGGGAAAGGTGGAGATCAGAGGGATCTGGTCTCTGTCAGAAACCTGACTCCTCATCCATCTGTTGGAGTTACGGGCCTTGCTCCTGGCATTGAAGGCCTACCTACCATCCATCAAAGGGAGTCTGCACAGGCTCCCACAGACAACCCCCCCAAGTGGTACTGCAACAAGCACAAATTGTGACCTGGTGTGGAGTCTGCAATACGGATCCGTTGCAAGCCGAACTCTCAGATGGCTTATTTGTGTTACCGTAGCCTGGCAGCGACTCTCAGTGGGCACCATTAAAGGTTGTCGGTACTTTCAGCTTTTACCAGACCAGCTACCCTTGTCTAAATCAACTGTTTGTAAGGAGGTTTATAAAAGGTTTGACGTTTGTTTTCCCCCAATCCCCGGTGATGCCTCAGTGGGGTCTTAATGTGGCTTTTACTTTCCCCGTGTTTTCCCTTTGAGCTGATGTACAGTTGTTCTTTACGTCTCCCGACTGAAGATTGCTTTCCTCATCGTGATTACTTCCACTTCCCTCGTGAGTGTGATTCAGGCTCTCAGTGCACCTTCCCTGCACAAACAGCTGTTGAGGACCAGAGCCGTCTTTCGCCATGTTACATGTCCTTTTCACATTGGGCAATCCATCGCGCTCCCGTCTTTCATTCGCCTCACTCCTCGAAAAAGGAGGAGAGGCTTCGTTGGCTGGACCTCTAAAAGAGCCGTAAACTTTTAATGTCAATCATACGAAAGACCATTGGGCCGACAGTCTGCTTTTTTTGGGGGAGTTCTCTGGGGCAAAGAAAAGTAAGGCCTTGCAAAAAAGGACTTTGTCGGGGGGATGGTCCTCTGTATTATAATCTTCTAGGCGCTGGTCATGAAGCAACCTCTGGAAGGACTGAGTGCTCATTCCACCGGCGAAGGCTTCTGTCGCTGCGCTGGCATGTGGAGTGCCTGTCCTGGACGTCTGTTAGGCTGCAACGCGGGCATCATTGGCCACGTTCACTAAGCACTGCTACCTCGAGAGGCAGGTCTGACGGGAAGGGCATTTCACCTGTTCGATCCTGCAAGACTTTTTGGTCTAAGCCATTCCACATGTTGTCCACCAGAGGAGGCGCAGCTTTTGTAGCTGGTCTAAAGGGGAGGAATCTGCGGTTGGAAATTATTATGCATTAGACGAAAAAGTTACTTACCTTTGTAGTGACCTTTCTGGTGGATACACCATCTAACTGCAGATTTCTCACTGCCCGCCCCATAATCCCCCCACCCCGTTCTATCAAAGGTCTTAAACTAGAGATCTGCATGCTGGTACCTCTGTTCATTGTTGGGCTTTGTGTCCGAAGGTTCGTACAGTCAAGAAGGAAACTGAGGTCAACGTGCAGGGGCGGAAGAACGTCAACGCGAAGCCACATGATGCCACCAACCGGCGCGCGGGAACAATGCTGTTTAATGCTTCTGGATACAGCCTGACGCCCGGGATATTACAAGGTGAGGAATCTGCAGGTAGATTATCCACCAGAAAGAGCGTTACCGAAGGTAAGTAACTTGTTCATTACTATGCAAGGTGCCTGCTTTCTGCAGTGTGTTACATCTCTCAAGATGTTACTTTTTAATGATGCCAACTAATGATTTAAATTTTAAATCCTACCTCCAATGGTAGGAGTTTAAAATAGGAGTTTTGATGGTTGATATGGTCACTTTCGTATATTTCTCTTTGGGATGTTATGAAATAGAAAATGACCCTCCTGAGTTGGACTTGAGGCTTGTTATCTTATTCTAAGGTGCCTGGTAGTAGGGTCGGAGTGCTCGACCCTATTAGCATGCTCCTTTACCTCTCTTGAACAAAAGGCACACTACTTGGGAAGAGACATGAAGGGACCAGCCTTCCTGGCAGACGGGTGTTACCAGTGCCTGCAGTGAGCTCTATTAGACAGCTGCCCGAGGCTTTGGCTCTGGAAGACACTAGTGAAGCCTGACTAGTTTCACTAACAAGACACTAGGGGCCCTATTATTGACAGGGTGAACTTTTCCTGTTGGTGCTACGCCGCACCTTTAAGCAGGTGCGCAGGGTGCAAACAGGAAAAGTGCACCCTATCATGTAGAATGCGTTGCCCTTGGGGCAGCTGCAAACTCGTGCTGCCTTGGGGGCAGTGCATTCAAGTGAAAAACGGAGCGACTTTGAAACAGCCGCTCCATGTTTCACTGTGCAGGCGGCAACCCGCCTGCACTTTTACGGGAGGGTGAGATCCACTTGCAGGTGGGTGTAGTGAGTGACTGCACCTGCCTGCAAGGGGATATCTGGGGGGTCCATAGGACCCCCTTCCTCCCCCTTCAGAGGGCTGCCATCAGGGGGCGTAGCCAGTGTGCCTCCGGACAGCCCTTGCCTCTGCGGCCATGTCTGTAATATGGCCCGAGTGCAGAGGCAACAGGATATCTGGGGTGTCCTCCAGAGGGCTGCCATCAGGGGGCGTAGCCAGTGTGCCTCCGGACAGCCCTTGCCTCTGCGGCCATGTCTGTAATATGGCCCGAGTGCAGAGGCAAGGGGGTATCTGGGGGGTCCTCCAGAGGGCTGCCATCAGGGGGCGTAGCCAGTGTGCCTCCGGACAGCCCTTGCCTCTGCGGCCATGTCTGTAATATGGCCCGAGTGCAGAGGCAAGGGGATTCCCTTATTTACATGGGGCCACGTCAACATGCAAATGAGGGAACACCCTCTGGTGGTAGGGCCACGCCAACATGCAAATGAGGGAACACCCTCTGGTGGTAGTGCTGGCGCTATATGTGCGCCACCGTTATCTGATTTACAGAAGGGGTCGCACAAGCGTCTGCGCCCCCTTCTGTAATACCAACGTGCCCCAGGGGCGTGCAAAGCGGGTGCACATACCCATGGCGCCCCTGGGGCACGTTCTGTATTATGGCCCCAGGAATGTCTTTGTAGAGAAAAACTCTGGTCTACGTGGACTTTTTATTTTTATTTAGGAGAGACTTTTTCAGTTGTCTTTTTTGCCATACTACTTTATTTAACATGGAATGACCTGTGAGAGCAGCCATCCTGAAACCTGCTACCCTAAGGCTGTGAGTCCACCAGGGGCCGTATTATGTATGTGGTGCATTTTCCTGGATAGTGCTGGCCGCACCTTTCAAAAGATGTGCCCAGCGCTAACCAGGAAAATGCGCTTCATTATAGTGAATGCGCTGCCCCCGAACTCGCGCTGCCCCCAGGGCAGCATGTTCAGGTGAAAAAAAGAGCAGCTCCTTAGAAGCAGCCGCTCCGTGTTTCACTGTGCAGGCGGCAACCCGCCTGCACTTTGAAGGGGAAATAGAGACCCCCTTGCAGGTGGGTGCAGTGAGTGACTGCACCCACCCTGCAAAGGGATGTCTGGGGGGTCTATGGGACCCCTTCACCCCGTCCAGACAGCTGCCATCAGTGGGTGAACTGACAGTGCACCACCTTGTAGGTGGCACACTGTCAGTGCGCCTCTTGACAGCTTCTTTGCCTCTGCGCCCGCATCTGAAATACGGCGCAGGCGCAGAGGTAAAGAGATTCCCTAATTTGCATGGGGCCATGCCCCTATGCAAATTAGGGAACGCCCGCTGATGATAGCGCTGGCGTTTTATGTGTGACAGCGCTCTCGGTATTACAGAAGGGGATGAACAAGCGTCTGCGGCCCATTCTGTAATTCCAACGTGCCCCGGGGCATGCAAAGCGGGTAATACGACCCCAGTTTGTTAGGGAAGGAGGAATTCACTGCGTGAGAATTAATTTAGCTTTGGTAGTTTCATTACGCCAATGAGATCCCTGGGTTTTCATGTAAGAACCTCCCCACACCTCTCTTTCCTTGTTCAAGACTCGAAGAGACGCATGATGAATACTGTTCCATTTATAGCTGAGACGGTCCTTGTGATACGAATGGGCATCAATGCTTCGTGGAGAGGCCATGTCCTGGTCTGTGCCGGATTGCCTTCTGGCCCCGAGTCCTGCCTGACAGAGGACTAAGTCCGCCTAGAAGTGAGTTTGTGTGGCCTGGGGCATGTCTGCTCCTGGGCTTGGCACTGGGGAGGGCCCTGTGTGTCCAGTGGAAGCGCTACCTGTGCTGGGGGAGGGGGGCTTTGGCCATGAACCGAACTGTATCCGGGTGTGTGGCCTGGGGCATGTCTGCTCCTAGGGCTGGGCACTGGGGAGGGCCCTGTGTGTCCAGTGGTAGCCGCTGCCTGTGATGGGAGGGCTGGGGCCATGAACCGAACTGTATCCGGTTGTGTGGGGGTAAACCTGTTCTGTAGGGGACGTACTTCCTGTGTCGTTACATACACGTGGAGAGCCTCACGGACACTTCCACTGGACATGCTTATCCGCCTCTGCATTATGGTTTTTAGCTCAGACAATGAACTGGGACCCTGGACGTGTAACTTGTTAGCAGAGGCTGAAGGGACGGACTTTTCCAAAGATAAGTACAAATTTCCCTGAAACAAACATATTTTCGAATGGATTTAAGATGCAAGTTTTGGTTTCTGAGATATTACCGATCTCATATTTCATACATCTTCTGTCAGAACAATGACTGTGGCTGCCCGCCGCCCCCAAAGGGGGCACCCCTAAAAGGACGGCCCTTTAGTGCCATTGCGGCACAAGCCTACCCCTCGCTCTAGCACCAGAGGGCTTCCGCCTGGAGCCCGCTGTCCAGGGGGTGTGGGCGTCATTTCTGGTACGCCCGGGGGGAGGGAGGGTATGTATACCCCTCCGACCCTCCCAGCGGCCTCTTTTCCGCCAGCCACGCCGTCTTAACGCCGGTTATGACGATGAGCAGGGCTTCAGGCGTTCTTCAACGATGGGGGCTATGCCGCCGGGCCTGATCTTTGCATTTCGCAGCGCGAGCGGGAGGGTGCGCTGTTATTACCCGCTGCTGCTGCTCGCCGGTGCAAGCTGGGCTCGTCACCCCCATGTGTAATGTGTCAGTGGTTCGGTGGTATAGGGTAGCACGGTAGTGATAGTGTGGTGTCAACTCTGATTATTTACCTAATCTATCAGTAACTACGCGTTTCCTGTTCTTACAGGCATCGCGTTTCCAAGAAAGTATTCAATCACCTTTAAGACTCCGCTAAACCCCCTTTTGCAAGTTTCTCAGAGTGGAGAGCAGCGGTGGGAGCCGCCATCGTGACTTGGGACTCAACCACGGCGCACATTCCTTTTCTAATGATGTGCCGGTAATTATCATATACACATGTGGGCAGGCAGTCCCTTTGTCTGTTTTGCATTGCCGCTTTCCCAAGTTTAATGCCTCCCGTCTAGAACTCGTGAGGGATGCAGACACCCAGATTTTACAGGGAAATGCACTTTTGTATTTATTGATGTATGTTGAGAAGGGATAAGGCGCCTCATATCGCAACAGCCTCTTGGCAGCCGAGTTGCGTCTAGTTAGTTTGGCTTGAAAGCTAAGTTATTATTGGCTTTGGGAGTTTTGTGGAACTGTTTGAACTATATATGCAAACATTTAATAAAATAAAAAGGTCAAAATTGAATAATGCATAATTGTGACGATAGAGTGAATGGAAGTTCGTAATTGCTCGCCCAAGGCATCACTCGCCAAGTACGAGATTTCTGCATCCTTACTGAAGTCCTTACTTATTAGTACTATAGTGTTTTAACAGACTAGGACATGCAGCGAAATTTGTGGCAGGCAGGCGCCAAGATATGGGTCTTCCGATACATCTATGCCTGGTTTAGCATCCAGGCTACGGAGTGGCTGCGTGACACTCTGGTGTTGGAAGTGGTCAGCCGGTTGGCGGGCCTTCTAGATCTGGGTTTCTGGCTCGGGCCTGTCCAAGTAAGGGTTCAAGTGCCAGATGTTGGCCCTGGGAGACTATTCACAGACCTGGGGAGCGGCGGAACAGAAAGTGGCTTGTTTCAACCTCTTGGTCACAAGTTCTGATCCTGGTGGGTCCACTCAGCATTTATCCTTCTGAGGTCAATAAAACGAGTACCATGGAGTTGAGTAACAATAAACATGATGCAGCGCCAAGATACCATTGGGTGAACGTGTTCCCAATTACAGTCAGAAGCGGAAATTGTGAAGAACTGTGGAATACAGTGGGCGCACTCTGCAGTGTAGTAAGCAAGAGTTCAGCACTATTTCCATGGGGCTGCATGGTGGCGCAGGCAACTATGAGAATATGCCAGAGGTAGCGAACATGACATCACAGACTTGATCAGTGATATCATGGTTCATCTTTTGTCCCAATATAGACAATAGTTACGGACAGGCTCTGTTTTGCAAAGAATAGTTATTTTGTCTCATCCGAGTGCCGTTCGTGCCTCTTTCGCAGTATAACGAGGTCTGACTCTTTAAAAGGATGAGCCCTTCACCCCCACCTGGGGCATGCGTCACCAGAGGAGTCTCCAGTGGTCATGGGGAATTCTGCGCAGTGCTGGTAGAATGTCACGTACCATTAAGGGCATGTTACTACCAAAGTTGGGGCAAACTGGGCCTGAGCAGTAGGTTAAAGTTAAAGCGCAAAGAGGCTACAATGTATTAAAGAACATTTGGCATTCCCAGTATTCAAGAAAGGGCTGGTTGGTCTAGGGGTAGGATTCTCGCTTTGGGTGCGAGAGGTCCCGGGTTCAGATCCTGGACGAGCTCTCCCTTGTTTACATGATATACTTTTGTATAGGAGGTTTGTTAAAAGGTTCACTTTGAGCGGGTCAGTCAATGCTTTTCTTTCAAAGAACTATGCACGCCAAATTTAATTCAGTAGTTTGGATGGTGCATAGGTCTCAAATCCATCAATATTTCTTTGACGATCTGGTGACTCGCATTTAGGGGATGTCCATGGTTCTTTGCGTGGCTAAGTAATGTTTCCAGTACACTAAGACACCCGTTGCTTAAGGCCTCATGCTCCTATTGCTTCAGCCTTGGTTTGGTCGTACCATATTGGGGGCCAGTCACTTACACGTATAAACCGTCGGTTGGCTACGTTAGAAAGACTTTTCTCACACCTGAGATTATCTGGAGCCCCTATAGCTGAGAAATTCGGAGGAGAGCTGGACAGACCACTGCCTCCAGGGGGGTGGCTGCCCACTGTAGCAACAGGTGGCTAGGGCAGGGGTGCATGTAGCACATTTGTTAATGGTGCAGGAGATTTAGGGGCATATTAGCAACAACTTGCGATAATTATCGCAAACCGCGCTTAGCGCGCGTTTTTTTATCGCCGCCTATCGCTGGATTTGATCGCAGAGATAACGCAGTATTGTCAACGTTTATCTCCACGCCGATAAAAATCCAGCGATAGCGGCGAATCCCATCATTAACGTGAGATTTCCAGCGATAAAAATCCTATCGCTAAGGGGAATCTCGCTAATAGGCAGGTGGGGACTTAGCCGTAGAATCCACCTCCCATTGACTATAATGGGTAAGTCATGTTTTTACCAGTTCTAAAAAACCAGCGCTAATCGTGGTTAGCGCGCGTTTTTGTATCGCTTTGCGGGCCTTGCTAATAGTCGATAGGTATGTTAGCGACTGCTTTCAGTCGCTTTTAGTTGGGAACGCCTCCTTTGCATGTCAATAGCGATAAATATCGCTGACATGCAAAGCGGCACCCAAACCAGTCGCTATCGCCTAAAGCTGTCGCTAACACCTGTTAGCGACAGCTTGCTGATAGGGAGATAGAAATATCGCTGCTTTAGCGGCAAAAGTGCAGCTAAAGCGGCGATAGAGCCCTTGCTAATATGCCC